>CM050911.1:29322600-29578314 GCA_027742785.1 Vigna reflexopilosa | reverse complement strand
ACTGTTGAGGAAAACAGAAGATCCCAATTTGATATTAAGGCTCAGAATATAATCTTATCTAAACTAACCCTTGATGAATTTTTCAAAGTTTCTGTTTATAAAAGTGCAGAGGAAATGCGGAAATTTTTAAGACTCACTTATAATAAAGTCATACTTCAAGCTCTGCATCAAACTCCTCAAGCTCAAGTGATTCTAATGAGCAAGAAAATATATGCTTAATGACAAATAGTGAAAGCCAAATCTTGAAGAGGAAGGAGGACAAGCAAGGCTCCTCATCAAGCTTCAAATGTTATGGATGTGGTGAAAGAGGCCATGTGAAAGCTGACTGTTCAAGCAACAAAAGAAGTAAAGAAAGAAAAGAAAAGAAAATTCACAAGAAAAAGAAGGCATACATTACTTGGGAGGATAATGCATCAAGCACTTCTAGTTCAAGCGATTCTGTTGAAGAAGCAAATCTGTGTTTGACAGCTAATTTTGATGACATTGCAAGTCAAGTAAGTTGCTCTAGCCTTGACACTAGTGAGTTTGATTTACAAAAAGCTTTTCTTGAATTATTAAATGACTCTGAGAAATTAGATGTGGATAATAAAATTTTGAAAAATGATTTTAAGGAATTGAAAATTAAATATGAAAGTGCATTAGATGAAGAAGTAATGTTAAGAAACAAAGTTAGTAATCTTGAAATGAAATTATCTTAATCTGATGAAAATAAAAAACCTGTGGAATGTTTGTCTTGTAAAAGTCATATGTTTAATATTGACATACTTGAAAACTTACTTGCAAAGGCAACCATGCCTAATTCACATGCTAAAACAAACTTTAAAAGAAATAATGCTAGTAATAAGAACATGCATCAAAACAAGAAGTCTAAAGTTAAAAGAACTCGTAGAGTTTGGGTTAAGAAGGGAACTTTTGTGAAAAATAAGGTGCATGATGTTTATTGTTTTTATTGCATGAAGCATGGTCATACATCAAACAAATGCCACATTAAACACTTTGGAATTCCAAGTGGGCAATATGCTTGGATTCCTATTATAAAGTAATATGTCTCTAACCTCAAAGGACCCAAATGAGATCATGGGTACCAAAACTATATTGTTCTACTTTGCAGGTTGAGTTTTTTCAAAAGGAAAAGAGAACTCTATGGTATTCTGCTCTTTGAATTGATGCTCCAATCCAAGAAGTAACTCCATCAAGTGGTATCCAAAAGCCTTGGTTCGAGCACCAAACGATTGAGCTAAGTGTTGTTTGAACTGTGTTGTTTCATTTTTGTTTCTCTTGTCTTTTTGATCTTCCATTATTTTATTACTATCATATTTATTTTTGTTTGAGTAAATGATATGTCCATCACTGTTTCATTCATCCTGTGGTGTGTTTTTGTTTGTTCACACATTTTAATCGATGAAATTCATCTATTTGAGACATTCATGTGCTAAATTTCATCTTTGTTATGCTTAGTCATATGCATTGTTATTTCAATTATTTTTTTTTAAATTAAATCTGTGATTAACTAGTTAGTATTTAATTTCATGAGTACTTTAAAGTTAGC
Source organism: Vigna reflexopilosa (assembly GCA_027742785.1). Taxonomy (NCBI): domain Eukaryota; kingdom Viridiplantae; phylum Streptophyta; class Magnoliopsida; order Fabales; family Fabaceae; genus Vigna; species Vigna reflexopilosa. The sequence goes on along the minus strand of CM050911.1, from coordinate 29,576,765 downwards.
CTTGGTATAATCTTTTTCAAGCATCAAAAGCAATCAAAGATTCATTTGAATGAGCTGGTTGATAGATTTCCATTGGCATTTTTGGATGATTAAGACATTTGATGATCAAATTATCATTTCTGTTTTGAAGTTGTTTCTGTGGAGATTTCTTTTTAAGTTCAAATACATATCGTATAAGCTATGATAATACACATTGAGATCTTGGATGTAGTAAATGAACTGATCAAATTTGCATAATTTTGATGTAAATTATTTGTTTTAAAATTGTTGAAAGATAAAACCTGAATCAGCTCTTGTGGTTAAATTTTTGTATATGTTGTTTTGATATGCATAACTGAATTCATGAGATTGAGCAGATTCAGATATGAAAGTTGATGAGTCGTTATTTCTTGACTATATTTGGTTTATTGCACTTAAATAAATTAGGTAATTGTGTTTAATTGTCCATTATTTCCCCGTTTTTCCTAATTCTGCTTAATTTGGTCGAAAATTCGTATTTTCACTAATTTGAATTTTCTGAGCTGATTAATTACATTTTTGGTTGCAGGGAAATTTTGGGAAACATTATTTGGAGCATTAGGATGGTGGCGTGCACATTAAAGACTCAACATTTAGTCATTTCAATTTTAATTAAATTGTAATTTAGTTGTTTAGGAACTTTAATTAAGCTTTTGTGCATTGGGCCAAGGTTGGCAAATTTTATGATGGGCCCAAACTTTGAGGGACACTTGGCAAAGACTTTAGGGTTTCTTTTAGAGGTGGACCCCACCATTTTAGTGACTCTCTCGGTATTTGGTGTGCCAAGACCGTCCACTCACTTCTAAGCACACTTTACACTTCATTTTCTAGCTTTGGTATGAACTCTCATGGAGAGCTTTGGTGTGCCACGGTTTTGGACCATTCAATGAACAAGGATGCATTTTTATTCTTCTCTTGCTTGAATCTTGTTTATCTTTGCTTGGGGGAAGTGAGAACCATACTCATTTTCCTTCATTTCTTCTTGAAAGTTGAGAGCAGGAGCTTGAAGGGTTGTTCTTGCATTTTTCATGGTGGTTCCTTGGTTTGAATGAAGGCTTGTTTTTCGTTTTTCTTTTACCTTGTTGCAGTATTTTCGGTTTCTTTATAGTTTTCTTGGATTGGATGATGAAAATGGAGTTGTTGTTAAGTTTGGTGGTGAAGAAAGCTTGAGTTGGTGCATGGGTGTTTGATGCTTGAACCATTTTCTTCTTGTGCTTTTGTTTGATGGTTGGAAGCAATCTTTTGAGCTGGAATATTGTGTTTATTGATGATGGCTGGACGGTTTTGCAAAGGGTAGCTAGGGATTTCATTTTGTTTTCATTAAAAGTTTGAAGAAAAGTGAGTGTTGAAGTTGGATTTATGAAGGTAGACTTGGGTTTGTTGTTCTTGTGTTCATTTGCAATTTGAACTTTGGTTTCCTTGGTGCATTCACGTTCATGATAGATGAAGAAAAAGCTTTGGATGATTGTTGTGAAGTGAGAAAACCGAGAATAGCATTGGAAAGGAAGATAGAAGGTGCATTTAAGTTTTTACCTCTTTTGGACAAGCACAATATGAAGCACATTTTCATAGAAAGAATGTTTCCATTTTGGTCTTTGTCTTTTCCTTGCATTGCTGCCGAGAATTGCACATGAGAATGGGATGCTTTGTGTTTTTATTTGCTTTGACCTTGCTTATGTGGCATAATGGTAGAAGAATTTAAGCACCTTTTTTACTTGTGGACTTTTTGAAGCATTGTTTGCAACCAATTCATCTTATGGCTCGGCAATTGTGTCTTGGTGTGTGGATTCCATTTTATTTTGCTGCATGGTAGGAGAGAGGGGACGGTTTTATGGTGTGTTTAAGGCACATGCTTATTGTCTTGGAGAATGGTGTACATGGGACAAGAAGTCAACACATTTTGTAGCTTATTGAAGGTGGAATTTGAAGTTTGACTTTGGTGCATTGGAACTCATGGCCAAGAGGAGTTGTTAGGCCATTTTCATTTTTAATTTATTTTGTTGGGTGTATTTGATCACATGGTATATGTAGGGAAAAAGCTAGCTTGATTATTCCTTTGTTTTGAATTAATTTGCATAGTAGGATTAATTGCTTTTTAGTTTCTCTAATTTAGTTTTGCATTTAATTTAATTTAACTTTGTTGGATATTTGCTTGTCACATTGTTGGGATCTAGTATTTTATTTTGTTTTAATGTTGTCTAATATGTTTGGTCTTGTTACTTCAATTGTCATGATAGCTTAAATTAACTGTGTTGGTCATTAGTGATATTGCATTGCTTCTTTGAGATTTCTGAACCGTATGTGTGATTGCCACTCTGACTTGGTTAATGTGAAATCTATTTTTACACTTGCAATTGGCTATACGCTTAGTTACCCAATTGGTGTTTAGTCTTCGCTTAGTTGATGAAACTACATGGTGCCAATTGGATTACATGTTAACACTGTGTTCGCTTAGTTCACTTTTATGATAGCATGATTAGCCTTTGCTTAGTCGGTTAGCTGTACTGGATTAGAGGCTAGAGTAGTTTATTCATGAGACCTCTGCACTTTAATTGTCATACTGCTGCTCTGATTTGGCTCAATATTTGATCTGTTGTCTGCCTGCGATTAGGTATACACTTAGTTGCCTGATCAGTGTTTAATCTTCGCTTAGTTGATTAGACTGCATGGTGGATGACTGATTGGATTTGAGCATTGCATTCGCTTAGTTTGCCTTTTTGAAGACCGAATTAGCCTTCTCTTAGTTGGATGATTCGTGTCAGATTTGGATTAGAGTAGTGTGTACTTGTCGTTTATCTATGATTGGAAGCATAGTAATTGAGTTAATGACCAACCGTTTTTATTCTGTATTCCATTCCGTTTTGCATTTTTGTTGTTATCTTTCTGTTTGCATCTATGTTTTAATTTAATTCATCTGCATTCATAAACCTTTCACAACCCCCCCCCCCACTTCGTGTTTGACCTGATTCTCGAACCACAATTTGGTCCTTGAGAGACGACCTAGGAGTCACTTCCTAATCTATACTGCATTCTTTATGCACATTAAATTTGTGTGGGGTGCGATACCCATCAAGAGTTCATGAATCATATTTTTTGTCTGGGAAGTTATAAATTATCTTGTCAAAGTTAGTTTTGAACAAATTGTGCTAACAGTAAAACCTTAATGATAAACTTGGAGCAGTTGTGATGTGATCATATTCTTTTAAGCTACTGTTGCGTTCATTGTAGTTTATAAATTGATTGCTGAATCATTAATATCTAAATTGTTTGATAAATAATTATTGATTTCATGGGTTAAATGAGTATGCTAAAAGATGAATTTGAGTTGCATCTTTCCTTTGTTGAGAGGGAGAGCCACTTGAGAGGGTGTCTCTATTTTATGACCATAAGGAGAAAACTAGGAGTATTAGATATGTCTTAGGATCAAGTTTTGTGAAATTTTCATAATTTTCGAAAGTTTAGCACTTTAAATCGATTATCCTAAGATAATAATCGATTATTTTTGGCTTTGGCAAAAGCCTCTAATCACAGATAATCAATTATCCCATTGAATAATCGATTATTCCCACTCAAACCAAAACCTAGACATTCATAAGCAGATAATTGATTATCTTCAAACATAATCGATTATCATATAATTTCTGGAAAGTAATTTTTGAGCAGATAATCGATTATTATAATCGATTATCATGCGCAGAGTTTCAAAAATAGAGTCGTTGGAGCGCTCTATAACGGCTATAAACGGCTAGTTTCTTGATTTTTCTTTTAAATAGAATCGCCCATAATCGATTAATGGTCACTTCTTTGCATTCAGAACACTGCTGCACTCAAATCTGAACCAAAATCTCTTCATTTCTCTTCATTCTTTCAATGCTTCACTACTTCCACTTCTTTCAATGGATGAACCCAGAAGAAATCGTAGGAGGACTACTGGTGCTTCTTCTTCTTCCAGACCTCATCCTACCACCATTGATGGGTGGATTACGGATCAAGAGAAACATGCATATTATGTAAATTTTTGGCACGAACAAAGAATCATAGCAGTAAAGTACATTCATCTTGACTTTTATAGTTTTTACGGATTCCAATTTCTAGATTTGTTTGGTGCTTAAGGACTCACTCATCTCGTGGAGCAAAAGGGATGCATCTACCCCAATCTCATTCGGGTTTTCTACTTTAATCTCCACTACCGAGACGACATCGTGACAACGAAAGTGAAGGGTGTTCTAATAATTCTGGATGACGATGTGTGGGCTAATGTTGCCCAACTCACAATCTAGGATGATGCAGTCAAAGTTCATCTTGGAGTCCAGGATTTCAACCGTCTATTGGTGTTTCAATCATTTTTGCGCCATCCTGAACTTAAACCCCTGGCAAGTGTACCAGATCGTATCAACTAATAATAAGTGGTAAGACCAAATATCGTTCTCCCAAAGGACTCTTAGGCCTTATCTTTCATGTAAATTGATCTTATATGACTTGAAAAAGAAATAATTTTTGTAGTTGTATGCAAAACGAAAATAAACATGCAAATGCAAGTGATTCAATTGGAAAAGAAAAGATATGAATGAATGGAGTTGTTAGGGTTTACAATTTCATCTTATCCGCCCTCTTATATCTACTTTTCTTATTTAATTAGCTTTATTATCTAATTGTCATGCAAACTTTCTTTGCCTACCCTAAACCCGATCTCTCGGCGAAAAGAGCCTATCACTAACTACTAGTTTACTATCTCTAGTCTCCCTAAGTAATTAGCAATGCATATATCACAGAAGCAAATACAATTGATCGTCCTACCCATATCTCTAAGTAGTATTACTTAGTCCAGGAATTCCCTATCATTTCATGACTTCCCCGTACATCTCCGTATCGACAAAGACAAATATCTTCTTACCGAATGAGTTAAACGATAAAAGCATTGAGCATGGATAAGAAACCCAACATTTGATAATATAAGCATATGAATAAAATAAGAATTTCAATATAAGAGAGTTTCAAAAGATTACATTGTTCCCCAACAACAAAGGGTTTAGTTCACCATTGATATGGTGAAACTAGATGGAATTAAATGAAATAATGGAAGAGTAAACCCTAGATTAGATAAATTGGAGCCTAAGCATCCAAGAAACCGCCTCCAAGGAGTGTAAAAGTGCTCTGGACGTCTCTGCCTGCCAAAAGAATTACTCTGAAGATCGCACTAGGGCTATTTATAACGCATAAAAGTAACTAAATTTAAGCCCAAGCTCAGCATTCCACCGCTCAGCGCCTAGTTTGGCCGCTCAACGGTTTCCCTCTAATAGTAGGACCGCTCAGCGGTCCAGCTCATCGCTCAACGGTTTGCCTCTAATCACTTGGACTCTCAGTGGCACCGCTTGAGCAAGAGGCAGTGACTGCTCCCTTGAATCTGGCACTCAACGCTGGAAAATAGCGCTGATCGGTGACTTTGACTCTTCTTTTCTTCCTTTTTCTCCTTCTTTCTTGAGTCGAAGTCCTTCCTTCTTTACTTCCATCTTCAATTCTCATCAAAATCCTGCAAAACAAGCATAATATCTCTAAAAACAACTTTTGACTTTCATGTGACTCAACTAAGTGTTTTACTTGATTCTAAGCTCATTCTGAGCCATAAAGGATGTGTTTTGATATCAAATTTAAGCATAAAAATAATGTCGACATCTGCTTGTTGGGGGATTCAAAGTTGAAGAAAGGATGATCCACTATCTAATGGTGTGGATTTTATGTCCTCGGGCCACTAACCATGCTCATTGTTCTGAGCAACATCTTCTACTTCTGTATGGGATTCTAAATCAGATACATATTGATTGGCCCACACTTATTGCAAATACCATGTTGAAAGCCAAGAAATATCACTCTTATCATTTCCCATATGCTCTTCTTATTTCTAGAATTTTGGAGTGCAAAGGAGTAAGTGTGGAAGGCAAACACACTCAAGAAATTCAAGCCATTGGAACAGAAATTGGTAAGACTACATTTCGGCAAATGGGGTTTGTAGCTCGTGGATGTGTGATTCTTCATAAGGATGATGATCATCAAGATGATGATGAAGATGAAGACATGGATGCTCACATGGCGGAAACAGTGCGAGTTGTTGCTCCTTCTAATGTTGGTCCTTCTCAAATGCCTTCATCCTTCTCTCTTACCGTGGAAGAGCACTTTACTTGTCTAAACAATTGGAGGATATTAGTCTTTCCCAAAAAGCTCACTTTGAACAAATTTATGAGTGGCAGCAAGCTCATGAAGGTTATGTGGTTGACCAATTTCATGAAATTGATGTTCGCCCAGGGAATATTGAAAATCGCCTAAATCTTCAACCTCTAGAAAGACCACCAAGTCCTGAGTTTTAGATTTAGGATTCTATGTTAGTATAGTTTGATGAATGTTTGTTTTGATTCTTTGTTTTATGTTCTTCTTTATGATGAAATATGTAACCTTTCTTTTCATGAATAAAATTATCTCTTATTTTAGTGCATACATTGTTTAATTAAGGGGGAGATCATGTTAAGAGGGAGATCATATTAAGGGGGAGCATTTTTGATGATCTTTTTGCTTATGATCAAAAAGGGGGAGAAGCAGTTAGTGAAGTTACTACTAACCTGTTTTTGTGTTGTTTGTCAGTTTTTATTTTATGTAGATAAACCCCAAAGTTTCTTCTAAACAAGTATTTTTTATCATCATCAAAATGGGGGAGATTGTTACCAATGAGGAGCATTGGTAAATTTGAAGATAAATGATTTTGATGATGCTCCAAGAAGATACACTTAAAGAAGACTGTTATAATTGTTTTAAAAGCACTTTGTAGAATATAAACTTATTAGGAAAGTCTTTGAATATCTAATACTTAGGAAATACCTTATCTTTGGTTAAGTTACGTATTTAATCGATTATGAGAAGCAATAATCGATTATCCTGAGCCTTTCTAAAAAACCAAGTTGCTCTAGAATAATCGATTATCAGTCCAAATAATCGATTATCACTGGTTCTGATAAGAACTGCCCAAGTCCCTGGAATAATTGATTATCCCTAGGAATAATCGATTATCACTATTTTGAAAAACCTGTAACGGACTTGAATAATCGATTATAACTTACAATAATCGATTATTACTGGTAATTGAGAAAAGTCTTTTCATTTTCAGACCAATTAACTATAAATACTTGTCTTAAACCCTTAGAGCGTAACTCTGAGCTTTTTAAGAATACAGTTTGTCTAAGGAAGTTCTAAAAAGCTAGTTCAAGTGCTTTGCCTGGTCTTGTGAATAGGAGAAGCTCATGTTTCATGTGTCGAAGGTCAGAGCGATTCTCTTCGAGTTGGCAAGGCGGTGGTCATCTTCCGATTCGTCTGTCGAAGGAAGATTTTATCTGCATTGTTCCGGTTTGTTGGTCGAAGGAAAGTGTAGATTGCTCGCTTCCGGTTCGTTGGTCGAAGGAAGCACCCTTCCTGTTCGTTCGTTGAAGGAAGGTTCTATAATCTTATTTTCATTCACTTATATCGTAATCTATAAACTAATTTTTAGTGAAACTGTTAATCACTTTTTATAGTGATTAACAACTAGACGTAGATTCTTTTGAATCGAACCAGTATAAAAATACAGTGTATTAATTTTTCTATTCCCTACACTTTTTACATTTTAAGAAAATCAACTTTTTGATAAATTTTCTGTTAGAAAATAAGTTTATAAAAACGAACCATCTTAACTTGAAGTTTGGCCGAACACGTTTTCTGCTAATTTACTTTTATTCTGCTGTGCGACTCTGTAACGGATACTGATTGTTTTCCAACACATAAGGTGTTTGAATCTACATGCATATTAACCATATGAGTTCAAGGGTTTCTAGGTTTGATTGAGAATCTACTTTGATTAAATTTAGGAACTTTCATATGATTAAACTGGTATTTGCTATCAATTGAGAATGTACTTTTATTAGTGGTAATAATTCAACTATAATTAATTGAGAATTTACTTTGATTAATTAGCTTTTAATTTGGTTAGGAGATTTAAGATTAAACATAATTAAGCACAATAGGATTTGATTAAGAATGTACTTTGGTTGAATTCATTGTGGATAATCTAAAAGGGTCTTGCATTTGATTAAGAATCTACTTTGGTTAGTTGCATGATAGTTCTCAAATTAATTAAGAATGTACTTTAATTAATTTGAAACTCAAACAATAATCAACTGAACAATGATTTGTGGATAACCGATGATAAATCTATCTTGGAAAGTGATAACGGTTGAAATACCGTTATTTTTATATTGAAATTTGACACTAAAAACACCCTTTATGACTTAGAAACTAGCTTGAAATCATGTTTTTTGCTTAAGATAGAGAATAAGAGAGTTGAAGGTTGTATTATTAGTTTTATGCTTGGTTTTCCTTGTTTTGGAAGGAATTAACATGAATTGGATGAAGGAAGTTGAAGTAGCATGAAGTTGAACTCAAGAGAAGTAGGAAAAGTGCACTAAAGAAGAACCGCAGTTAGCACTGAGCGCTAATTTGATGCTGAGCGCCATTCTCGCTGTGGAGTTCTCTGGCTGACGTTTGAGCGCCAATGTTGAGGGGAAAAACAATTGTTGCAGCCACCGTTGAGCGACACTTTTACTGCTGAGTGCCAGCCTCTTTAGTGAGTTCACTACCACATGCCTGGGCCTCAACACTGAGCGTTATTCTGAAGAATCGCATCCACCGTTGAGCGGTATTCCAACGCTGAGCGCCATTTGCGTGGGCGTGGGCCAATTCTTCTATCATTTTTATGAGCTATGTAAGGTTTTAGTCGACCAAGAGGGTCTATCTTTGGACAGAAAGAGGCGCATAAACACTTTTTTCACCCCTCAGAGGCGGATTTTGGATGCGAAAGCTCCAATCTACAACTTTTAGGGTTCTATCTTTCATTCTTTTCATTATTTTCATATAGCTTCACCATGTCTATGGTGAACTAAACCTCCATTGTTATTGGGGAAACGATGTAATCCTTTTAAAGTCTCATGTATTGAATTGATTCTTGATATATATGTTTTACTTCATTAATTGTTAGGGTTTTTCCTCTAAACTCTATGCATGCTTTGTTTAACTCATTCAATTGCATGATCATTGATTTTGTCGATATGGACACATACGGGGAAATCTATACTTGGGAGAATTCTCTCAGGAGCAATATTACCTAGACATAGGGATAGGAGGACCGATTACCTTTAAGCTTCTATGCGAATGTAATGCATTAATTGCTAGGGAGACAAGACATTATAAATAGTAATTAGGAGTAGGCTTTCTTCACCGAGACATTGGGTTTAAAGTAAATTAGAAAGTGGCATTAACATTAATGAAGGAGTTGAATTCGTAAATACATGAGAGTGGATAGGATAAAGTCGGAAACCCCAACAACATAATTCATCCATATATCATTCATTTGTGTATTCTTTTGGTCAATTGATCAACAACTGCATTCATGTTTATTTTCTATTTTGCATTATAAACACTGATTTTCGTTTCTCAAGTCTTAAATAATCAATAAATCACATGACTGTCTTGGCCAATGAGTCTTTAGGGAAATCGATACTTGATCTTACAATTTATATCACTTGATAAGATTCGGTACATTTGTCGGAGTCTTAACAGAAAGCAGTAGAATTAGCGTATTTGATCATAATTTTTTCTAAGTTTCCTATTTGATACTCAACATTCTTTAAACATTAACTTCATTAGCATAGTTTCTTACTTAAATTCTTGAGCATTGCATAACATTCATAAGAGTCAAATATTGAAAAACAATTTTGTATTCGTTAAGAGGTGACTCAGGGTTACTTTAACCCTATCTACTTTCTTAACAATACTGAAGTTGCCTTAAAAAGTAGTATCAATTTGATAGCTTCAACGACAACGTATCATTAAGTTACTAAAGATATGATTTGTTAAATTTCACTAGCTTATCATATCTTTCAATTGGTTGTGATATTTTTCTTGCTATGATCATATGATATGTATGAGGAAAAGATATGTACACATTAGTGAAACATAATAATAGGAGAGTGGTGTTTGTGGAAGAGTGATTATTTAGCAGCATATGTATATGTATACATATATAGCTTAGGGCTCAAGTTCTTTTTTGATGTAATATTTGAACTTTTTTTTATTTTAAAATTTTATTTATTGTGATATATATATATATATATATATATATAATATAGTATCATTAATAAAACGAGAAAATTAGTAGCATTATATGTATAATTTGATCATTACAAACATAAAATTAAAATATTAGTATATTTCTAATTATTAATTATAGAGAGAAAAAATAAATATCAGATAGTTTAGTTAATATTAAAGAAAGAGAAGTGAAATATTAAGAAATCACATAATTTCTATAACATTTAAAATAGAGCTTATTATTCATTTCATTTCTTGATTTTTATATTTAAACTTTAAACTTAGAAACAAAATAGTGCATTTATATGGTGCAACATTTTGGAATCGTATGACTCATTGATAACAACAACTTGAAATATGTTATTAAGGATAAAGTTGGATGAGAGATTTGAAGCCACATATGGGGGTGATGTCGTAGCTACTGAAGCCTGCATCGTAAATAAGTTTCTCCCATTCTTTTCTATCTCTTTCTTTTCCATTCAACATAGTGAGCATCACCAAGTCATAGTTCAGCTTCAACTCTGTCAATTCACTATCATCACTTGCTTCATCAATTGCTATGTCTACGATTATCACTTTTCCTTCTTTTCCTTTCCCTGAAATAGCGTCTTTGCAGTTCCTCAATATCTTCACTGCGAGCTCATCATTCCAATCATGCAGAACCCACTGCGAAACAATTGAAAGTTTATCTAAGAATTGTAATTATACAGTCATGCTAGCAATTTCATCGCCTTTGTCAAAAATAACAATATATATATATATTTAAAAATCTCTATTTAGAACCATTGTTCAATTTTTGATGAACGAAAATAATATATTAAAATAACAAAAAAACACGTATGTTTAAGGCATTTATATTCATATTCTTTATAATAATAAAACATATTAAAATTATAATTATAAAAAGAAATATAAATAACTTTTGCAATTTTATTACAGAAATTTTTTACTTATTAACTTAAAATGGTTAAATTTTAAAAAAAATAATGAAATAGAAAGTGTTTAAATTAAAAGAAAATATATATTGAAGAATAACACTAGAATTAAATGTGGACAACAAAAAAAGGAATCCTCGTTTTATATTATATTATATATATATATATATATATATATATATATATATATAATAGTATAGATGAAATGGTTAAAAAATTTGTTAACCTGTAGCAATATTGTATTATTTACTAAATTATATACTTGAAAAATAGTTATTAATCAATTATACATATCAAATAATTAGTAAACTAACGAATTATTTAAATAACAACTTATCAAAACTACAAAATAAAATCACTTATATAGCTTAAAAGAAATATAATTAATATTACTATTATTATTTTAACATTTTAGTATAATTTCCAATATTTATCCCTATTAAAATCATGTATATATTTAAAAATTATCTGAAAAATAACTAAAGTAATAAATGTTTATTACTATTATAATTTAATGTTCATTTTTTCATGTTGCATATATAACATAAAAGAAATATAATTAATATTACTATTATTATTTCAAGATTATTTTAACATTTTAGTATAATTTATAATATTTATCCCTATTAAAATTATGTATATATTTAAAAATGATCTGAAAAATAACTAAAGTAATAAATGTTTGCAAGGATTCTTATGAATTTAATGTTGGTTTTTAACCTTTATATTACTGCAGTTTAAAAGCAGTAACTGTATTTTAATAACTGCTGCTAAATGCAAGATATTAGTAACATCGTTTCCATCCTAAGTTGACCTAAATTCAGATTAAATTTTCAAATGATAAAAACTTTGTGTAAAGGAAAAGGAATATAATTTAGAATGGGAAAAGTTATTATACCTTGAGTAAAACTGCATCAGCTGAAGGGATGGATTTGAACATATCCCCACCAACAAAGTTCAAATTTTCAGATCCAGTCAAGTTGGACACAACCTGTGGTTGATCAAACACCGTGCACTTCATGTGAGGGAAGAGTTCATTGATGAGACTCGTGACAGCACCAGTTCCACCTCCCACATCGACAAGGGAACCCAATCCCTCAAACACATGCTTGCACTCTTCCAGAGCCATCTTGAACATTCTAGAATCTGCTGCCATTGCTTCATGGAACATGTTAAGCGTATCAGATTCAGTGGTTTTGTTCAAAAACTCCCAGAAACTCTCACCGTTGGCACTCTCATACAGTGAGAGTTCCTTATCCTCAGTGAACCACTTGTTGGAGGAGTGCCACATATCGATGGAACTCGAATGAAGCGCGCCCTTAACAATAGAAGCCAAACACGTTGACTCGCTTCGGATCAGAAGCTTGGAAGGAGGGGTAAGATCATACACTGTTTCTTCTCCTCCTGCTCCTTTATATGACGCCACTGTTGTTTTGGCGAAGAACCCATTATGTGTTAGAAGGCGCATGAATCGGTGGAGGACAGAGAGTTTTGAAGGGTGCAATTTCAGTGCAGAGGCTAACTCAGAAATGGTCATGGGTTCTCCGTGGCTGTGGATTGCGTCCGCTATGCCTAGTTCCATGGCGGACTTGAGAGCCATAGAGCTCACGAAGTTGTACACGTGTTTGTACAGGTGGATTTGAGCGTGATATATTTCACTCTCTTCTCTGCCATTGCTACAGAAACCCATTTTTGTTTTTGTTTTGAACGTACTTTGCTACTTGTTCGGTTTATGCTTTTCGATGTATACGTAGTAGTAGTTCATCTTATATATGTTTAAATCGAGCTACAAAACAAATGCTATGATTTTCTAATGGTCGTGTCCTTTGTGAAGTGGAATTAATACGTTGCAGTGGTGGGAATCTTGTGGTTATGGTCGGCCATATAGAGCGTTCGTAAGTTACTAAGTTTCATCAGTTTACAATGGTTGAGGTTGGTGGATTTGGGTTAGGTGTGAATCTATGATAATGACTGCTTCGCTTGGTGACTTTGACTTCTTTTACCATGAGTCAAGGCTTGAATTTTTACACTCATAGTTTTCTATATATTTGGAAAGACATGAGAAAAAGAAAGATGATTAAATAGTAAAATAAAATATTATAAGATATATAGTTAAACCAATGCAGTTTAATTAGAGATATCATCAATGAAGATATAAATTAAACATTTTTTTTTCATATTTTAATTATATAATGTAAAATCTTTTAATTATTTTCTGATTCTATGGTTTAATCTTTGCATCAAAGGGTGCATGCATATGACTTCTGGGGATTGGTCATCATAAAATAATTTGGGTATTGAAATTAAATACAACGTGGTCACATTCTTTTTGTCTTAAAATATGTTTCCAAAATTGTCTTGCAAATAATAATTTGAATAATTAAGTCCAAATAATTCAAATTAATGAAAATAAGAATTAATAATCCAATTAAGCCCAAATAGTGAAAATGAGACAATAATGGAGAATTAAATACTATTCACTAATACAATACGGTACGAAAATCTAAGTCAATAGTACAAAATAGTGATTCATCATTAAGCCCATGAAGGCAACCTTTGTGTTTCAGCCCATGAAGATGGCTAGTAAGGTGAAGCATTCTCGAGTGGCGCTCAACGCCTTTGCCACAACGTGTTTCTTCCCTACTTCAATTTTCACATGCTGCACATGATGGAATACATTGTAAACGTGACTCATACGTGGCTTTTGATCCTTTAGATTCGCTTGATGATCAGGAACTTGGTTAAACATCGTGGGGAAGGCATGACTTATCTATAAAAGTCACCTCCCACCTTTTGTAACTTCAATTTGATGATAATGGTATTGAACCCCCTATTGAGAATACTCCAAGCCTTCAATCCTCTTCAAATTCACGGCCAGAGAGAGTTTTTGAGCCTCCTCTAGCCACCTTCCTTAGATAGGAATGCTTTCTAGGCTTCATCGAACACCTTAGGTGCATTCACTCATTCCGCTAGCATTCACTCTTCTCATCTATGTGCAACTCCAACAAGCATAGATCGACCTCCAATCAACCATGGAGGATGTTAGTAGCATCATTCCTTGTGCTAAACTATTGGGAGTTAGAAGTCATCTTCTCAATCAAATGCCTGACTTCAACAAGTGTATATCTCCAAGAGCTCCACAAATTGGCAGCGTAAATTATACTTCTCTCCATGTTGTTCAAACCTTCATAGAAGTATTGAAGAAGAAGTTGTTCAGAAATCTAGTGGTGTGGGCAACTTGCACAAAGCTTCTTAAATCTTTCCCAATACTCATAAAAGTTTTCACCATCGAGCTGCCTAATCCTATAAATGTTTTTCCTTATGGTCATGTTCCTTGATGCTGGGAAGAACTTCTCCAAAAACAATATCTTAAGATCATCCCAACTCGTGATAGACCTAGGCGCAATGTAGTACAACCAATCCTTTGCCACGCCTCTAATGAATGCAGAAATGCCTTTAGGAAGATGTGATCTTCAGGAACATCAAGAGGCTTCATTGTGGAAAAAAACTATGTAGAACTCCTTCAAATGTTTGTGTGGGCTCTGCAAGACCATGAAACTTAGGCAGTAAAAATAAGCAGTCCAGTTTTGGGAACATATGGAACGTCCTCATTAGGATACTTGATGCACAAGCTTTCATAAGTGAAATAAGGTGATTCCTACTCGTATTCAGAATAGCTGGATGGTTTGTATTGACTATAGGAGATTGAACCAAGTCACTCGAAATGACAACTTTCCTTTGCCATTCATGGATCAGATTCTAGACCTTTAGACAGGTAAGTCACATTATTGTTTTCTAGATGGATTATCCGGGTATTTTCAAATTTGTTTAGCCCCGGAGGACCAACATAAGACAACTTTAACTTATCCTTTTGGTACATATGTTTATCGGAAAATGCAATTTGGCCTTTTTAATGCTCTTGGTACATTTCAGCGATGTATGCTGAGTATTTTTACAGACTTATTAGAGCATTATATTGAGGTTTTTATGAATGACTTTAGTTGTATGGTTCAACTTTAGTTGTATGGTTCAACTTTTGATAGTTGTATGGTTCAACTTTCGTATTTGCCTTGGATAATTTTAGATCATACACACTTGGATCCAAGGTAATTATTTATATAGATTATGCTACATTGAAATTCCTTCTAAAGAAAGAAGATTCCAAATCAAGGTTGATCAAATAGATGCTACTACTCCAAGAGTTTGACATTGAGATTCGAGACAGAAGTGGGGCACATAACCTAGTAGCTGACCATCTTAGTAGGATTGAAAAAGAAGAAGATGAAATTCCTATTCAGGATGACTTTCCTGATGAGATCCTACTAGCATTGACTACTGTAAAGGATATGTATCCTGAACCTTGGTTTTAACTATTTGGTTATTTATGCTATACCTCCATCTTTCTCCAAATCTGAGAGGGCTAACCTGAAAAGTGAGGCAAACTACTATGTATGGGATGAACCATTCTTATGGCGCATTGGTAGTGACCAAGTCATAAGGAGGTGTGTTCCTTGCATAGAGATACCTGGTAACGGTTCAAAAACCGTTATTTTTATACTTAAATTTGACACTAAAAACACTCTTTATGACTTAGAAACTAGCTTGAAATCATGCATTTTGCTTATGTTAAAGAATAAGAGAGTCAAAGGTGGTTTTCTTGGTTTTATGCTTGGTTTTCCTTGATTTGGCAGGAATAAGCATGAATTGGATGAAGGAATTTGAAGTGGCAAGGAGCTGAACTCAGAAGAAGTGGAAGAAAGGCACAAAAGAAGAATCGCAGCCACCGCTCAGCGCCAATTACCGCTGAGTGCTCTTCTTGATGATGAATCCACTGGATGACGCTTAAGCGCCAACGCTGAGGGGAAAATCAAGTGTGGCAGCCACCACTGAGCGCAAACCCACCGCTGAGCGCCAGCCTCTTCAGAGAGTTCACTGCCTCCCGCTTGGGTGTCAATATTGAGCGTTATTCTGGAGAAGATGCACCTACCGTTAAGCGGTAATCCAGCGCTGAGCGCCAGTCTCTTGGGTATCTTTTGGGTAATACCAGCTTTTACGAACTATATATTGATTTGCACGACCCAAAGAAGGTATCTTTTGGCAGAAGGAGATGCAGAAACACTCTTTTCACCCCTTTGAGATAGATTTTGGATGTGGAAGCTCCAATCTACAAATTCTAGGGCTTTATCTTTCATTGTTTTCATTGTTTTCATATAGATTCACCATGTCCATGGTGAACTAAACCTCCATTGTTGTTGGGGAAACGATGTAATCCTTTGAAACTCTCATGTATTGAATTGATTTGTTAATCTATATGCTTTACTTCATTAATTGTTAACCCATTCAATAGCGTGATCTTTGATTTTGTCGATATGGACACATATGGGAAAATCTAGACATGGGGGAATTCTCTCGGGAGCAATATTACCTAAACATAGGGATAGGAGGACCGATTTCCTTTAAGATTCTATGCGAATGTAATGCATGATCAATTGCTAGGGAGACAAGACATTGTAAACTAGTAATTAGGAGTAGGCTCTCTTCACCGAGACATCGGGTTTAGGGTGAATTAGAAAGTGGCATTAACATTAATGAAGGAATAGAATTTGTAAATACATGAAAGTGGATAGGATAAAGTCGGAAACCCCAACAACAGAATTCATCCATATATCTTTCACCTACGTATTTTCTTGGTCACTTGATCAACCTTTGCATGCATGTTTATTTTCTATTTTGCATTCAAAAACCCAAATTTCATTTCTCAAGTTTTAAATAATCAACAAATCACATGTCAGTTTAGGCCAATGAGTCTCTAGGGAAAACGATACGCAGTCTTACCATTTATATTACTTGATACAATTCTGTACACTTGCCGGAGTCTTAACAAGTTTTTGGCGCCGTTGTCGGGGACTCGTGGTTTAACTATTCTATTCGTGTGATTATTGTTAACTTTGACTTGATTCTTGTATGTTTGTTCTAATAAATGTTTTATACGATTTTGTGCCTAATGGTTACAGGTGATAACGGTTCAAAAACCGTTATTTTCATATTTAAATTTGACATTAAACACACCCTTTATGACATAGAATTAGCTTGAAATCATGCAATTTGCCTAATTTAGAGAATAAGAGAGTCAAAGTTGGTTTTCATGGTTTTTATGCTTGGTTTTCCCCTGTTTTGGCAGGTTTTATCAAGAATTGAATGAAGGATGTTGAAGTAGAAGGGAGTTGGACACGAGAGAAGGTGGAAAAGTGAGAAAAAGAAGAGTCGCAGCCACCGTCGGGCGGTGGACTCTTCAGAGAACTCTCTGCCCAACGCTCAAGCGTCAATGCTGGGGGCTGATTTTAAGTGTCGAACTCACCGTCGGGCGGTAAGCCACCGCCGGGAAGTGGACTATTGGGCCTGGGCTAAAAGAAGAATAATTTGGTATTTTGATGCAAAGATAAAATTAAACATGCAAAATGCAAAACTTGAATCAATTGGCAAATGAAACTATGGATGAATGCAGTTGTTGGGGTTTACAGATTCATCCTAATGCACTCCCTTATATTTACTTTTCTTATTAAATTCGCTTTATTATCAATGTTATGCATCTTTCTAAATTACTCTAAACCCGATCGCTCTGTGAAAAGAGCCTATTACCATAATTTCTAGTTTACTATCGCTAGTCTCCCTAGTAATTACTAATGCATTAATCTCAGAAGCTTAAAAGTAATTGACCGTCCTAGTCCTATCGCTAGGTAGTATTGCCTAATCAAGAAAATTATTAACAGTTGTAGATTTCCCCGTACGTCGTCGTATCGAAAAAATCAAAGATCATGACACCAAATGAGTTAAATGATGCAAGCTCTATCCGCAGAAAAGAAAACTCAAACTATTGATAATACAAGCATATGAATAAAATAGGAATTTCAATATAAGAGAGTTTTAAAAGGATTACATTGTTCCCCAACAACAATGGGTTTAGTTCACCATAGACGTGGTGAAACTAGATGGAATTAATGGAAAGAATGAAAGAATAAACCCTAGAATTGGTAATTTGGAGCTCCCGCATCCAAAATCCACCTTCAAGGAGTGACGAAGGTGCTCTAACGTCTCTGTTTTCCATAAGATTACTCTAAGAATCGCACTGGGTCTATTTATAGGCAATAAAAATAACAGAAATTCGGCCCAGGCCATTCATTTAAGGCCTCAGCGCTAGCTAACGCTCAGTGGTGGCCACGTAGGACGTTCAACGCTCACTGGACACTTAGCGGTCTGCGATTTAGACGCGCAGCGCTGGTTTGGCGCTGGGCGGTGGTCGTGGCTCCTCCTTTTCATCCTTTCTCGCCCTTTCTCAATTCCAAGTCCTTCCTTCTTCATCTTCATCATTCAATTCTCGTAAAATCCTGCCAAAACAATGTAAAACCAAGCAGAATATCTCTAAAACCAGTTTTGGTTCTCTTGTATTCAAACTAAGATGTTTTACATGATTCTAAGCTAATTCTAAGTCATAGAGGTTGTGTTTTGATATCAAATTAATGTATAAAAATAACAGTTTTTAGACCGTTATCATAACCCCAAACTTAGAACTTTGTTTGTCCTCAAGTAAATAAAACAAAAATTGACCTTCCACCTATCATCCTAATGGTTCAACACTTTTCACAACATATCCTTTCACAACAAGTAATAAATCAATTCAACTCTTCAATGAAATCCAATCAAGATGCAAACATGCTTCAATTCATTCAAGTTCACAGATTGCTCACATAATCACATATTCTCCAACAAATGCTTGTTTTTATGAATGACCAATCCACTAAGCACAGATGTAATCATGAAATTCATCAATCCTTCCAAGCAAAGTGTTTCACTCAATCACTCATGTCTTTCAGGAGGTCACTCTTCTCTCTACTATCCAATTCTCACATGCAACAAAATTGACTTTCATCTAATACAACCAACATTCTCACACACAAATGCCATCACAAGGACTTTTTCAAGGCTTATAACGTGGCTGGGCTAACAAGAAACATTGGTTTTTCAGATCACAAAATCCTTGAGTTAAGAGAGTCATTCAACATTCATAGTTCAAGCACAAACTCTCTTTCAACCAATCTACTCATTCCCAACTTTTCCCTTTTTCTTTTGCATTGAGTTTTATCTTTCTTGCTTTTCTTTTTCTTTTATTTTCTAATTTTTCTCATGCTTTCATCATTCAACACATTTTGCTCAATGCTTTTTCTTTTGCCTTTCAATTTCCCCAACAACCCCAAACTTGAACCTTTATCAATACCATTCAATTATTCTCATCTTAACTCAAGGTAAAGATTTTTCTCAACAAGTTTTTCAAAGTGTCTTAGGCTAAGGTTCAAAAAGGGTAGAACACATGGTTCTCTTTACTTTGAGCGAAAATTTGGCTAAGTAAGGGCTTCCAAAAATGGCCTTGATCATATGACATAAGCATGTAATTCAATCAATCATAAAGATTCAGGAAATATCATTCATACTTTCAATTGGATAGCAAATATATCAACAAGCACTCTGAATCTCAAAACCTCACACAATTGTGCTTACTCAATCATTCAATCATACATCCTGCTTAGCATCATAACCACAATCATAACTCATCATGCATCTGTTCACACAGCTTGTGAACAATTCACCTGTATAAAAGCATATATAAAAATCTCAATCATCATCCACATCAAGCATCATCAAGCATACTCATCATACAATAAAACAAGTCAAACCACAATCAGATAAAGTGTTAAGCCAAGTTCACACAAGCCTATACTACTCAACTGAAGCAAACCTACACTACAAGTTCAAATTACAAAAGAAAAA
Organism: Vigna reflexopilosa; assembly: GCA_027742785.1. NCBI lineage: Eukaryota > Viridiplantae > Streptophyta > Magnoliopsida > Fabales > Fabaceae > Vigna > Vigna reflexopilosa. Next base: position 29,556,825 of record CM050911.1, on the reverse strand, counting down.
ATAAATAAACCCCTGCTCCATTACATACGACATCCATCAGTAGATGTCCAGTCAGCTCATGCTGTCATCAAAATCATCATCATCGCCAGCCTCTGCATCCTCAAAGGCGTCACCCTCCTCATCGTCATCCATTGTTGGAGCTTCAGCTGCTCCAGATCCACTGCCCTGTGAATGCTCCTGTGGCCATGCCATAACACTATGGAAGTCGTCCATAGTCCACCTGTGCACCGGTGGTGTGTCGTACAGGCCCACTATCATCTCAGTTGTGGCCACATGTCCTTTGCGAATAGCCTCAAGTCTTGCCTCCATCATGGACATGTACATGTCCCTCATCTAGAATGGTTCTGCATGGTGTGCTGGCTCATCCTGCTGAGCTGCTCCTCTCCTAGAACGTCTCCTAGGAACTGGTTCAGCCACCTCATCTCCTCCACAATGTTGTCTGTAGTAAGCAGCATCTATGGCCTTTCTAGGCCTCTTAAATGGTGGAATAAAAGTATCTACCCAGCCTGCTGGCACATATGTGTAATTAGGGAAGGATGTCCCAATGGTTTCTTGCTGCTCACAGTAGCAACGCAACTCTCTATCTCATTGGCAATGACCTCGTCAATGTTCACATTCAACTGCCTCAGCATGTAGTAAATAAACATGACCCTATGAAAAGTAATGTCAGAAACATGGGAACAGGGCTGGACGTTGGCATGAGTAAATGCCTTCCAATATCTTACCAGAGGTGTCAGATCTTCCTTCTTGATGTTAATGCAAACACCATTCGGGTTTCTGTAAAAGTGCCCTTCAGGTACACAGACACTCTCAATATCATCATAATTTGAGCACTCCTGGATGTTCAATGCAAACTGGCATTGCTCGCCAACCCACTCCATACCCAGGAAGTTGTCGATGGTCTCGGGGTCATATCTGATAATCTCCCCTCGAACATAGCTAGTGTACCTCTCCATCTGCACTCCTCTAAACAACTAGAATTCCTTCACCACTTCAATATTAGCTGGTGCAGGGTACGTAGCCAGCTTTTCCCGGTTACTGCTTTCCAATTCTGCACCAAACTGAGGAGCCAAGTTTGGGATGAATATTGCTTTCCGCTCCATCAGCAATCGCCTCTCTTGCACAGTCAGGAAGTGCTCCTCATGTTTCCTAGAGAGGAATCTATGAGAGTAAAATCTCGGAGGCCTCTCTGGCTCCTTTCTCTTATTTCCCTTGGTTTTCACTCTTCTTGAGGATGATGTCATTCCTACATCAAACACAATTTAAAAGACCAAGAAAATTACTATTAAAGGTTAGCATATCATCAAACATCCATTATCTAAGCACTTTCCAACGCTAAGGGCAAAATAAAGCCCCTCAGCGTCACCTGCATCAGAGAATTCAAGCCCAAAAAAAATAAAGTTTGACGCCCACCGCCCAGCGTCTACTACTGCCCAGCGTTGACATCGCAAGACGCCCATCGTCTACTAACGCTCAGTGGTGGCGTCGGGATTTTTGCAAAAACCCTTCCTAACTATTCTAATCTCCACCCAATCACAAATTTTACAGTTCCAGAACAAATTCATGCAATTTAATCGGTGCAAAATGTTTATATTTCATCAAATCATGCATAGAAATCAAAAGCCGTAATTTATCATACTTCTACACATGTTCTTCATCAATTTTCAATTCTAGAAACCCTAAGAATGAAATTGCATGACTTACTTGGCTGGAGATGCTCTAGATGCTTGCAAAAGCTCTTTGATTGATGATGAATGTTGTCCCAATGTAATGCTCTCACCAAAAACCCAAAACTTTGACAATGGAATGGTGGAAAACTGAAGAACTCTGGAGTTAAAGTGAGTGGGTGAAGAGAAAAGTGGAGGGAAACCTTAAAAATGCTCTTTGAAAGTGAAAGCAAAGTGTTAGGGTCTGTGGAGAACGCTTGGGCGCACCCTAGGGATGTTTAAAAGTATGCAGATGGGCTTTCAACGCTGAGCTTTTAAAAAGCCCAAAAAAACCAATTTGCGATGCCACCGCTCAGCGTCCACTGACCGCTCAGCAGTGGGTGTTTAAAAATTTTTCTTTCTTCCCTTTTTGGTTTGCTTTGACATTTTAAGACCTGTACCACTTGATTTCAAATTTCAATTTTTAAATTTTATGCACTTCCCCTCTCATATGCAACACTCAATCTTAAAATGCAACTAAACAGGGTTTAAAAGTAAACAATAATCAACTGGGCTGCCTCCCAGGTAGCGCTTGTTTAACGTCACGAGCCTGACCCAAACCTTTTCTAGCACTCATCAGTAAGTGCTTCACAACACCCTTCAGAAGGTGTACTTACCTGTATCCTTCAGTAGATACATAAACAATTAGCTTCCCTCAGTAGAAGCTACCCAATACACAAAAATTTAAAAATTGTTCATAATTACATCACCAAGATTTAAAAATTAAATTACAAAAATATTATTCTTGGATCACTGGGGTGCCTCCCAATAAGAGCTCTTTTAACGTCATTAGCTTGACCCGGTAAAGCTCAAATACCCATCAGTAGGTGTTGATACTCCCCTTGCTTGATATCCTTTTCTTTTTCTTCTTCCTGCTGAATTTCTTCAGAAAATTGAGAACACCAAGCACCTGTTTCCATATATCAATCATAGGAACTTTAATCTCCAATTTCTTGAAGATTTCAATAAAGCACTTAAACTTCTTTTCTTTCCTATGATATTTCTTTTGATGAGGAAGGGGTTTTGCATATAATCTTTTCTCCTTTCCTTTCTTCCTCTATTTCTCACTCCTCTTTTTCTCTCTCCTTTTTTTTCTCAACTTTCCTTTTTTATTTTTTCTTGCTTTCTTCTTTATTTTCACAATTTTTCTCTTTTTTTCTTTTCTTTCAACCACTGCTTTTTCCTTATCATCATCTTCTTCTTCCTCACCCAACTTTTCTGTTTCTTCTTCCTCTACAACTCTCTCTATCTTTTCCTCCTTTATCTCTATTTTCTTCTCATTAACAACCTTATCACTTTTAGAGATAGTGGCTTGACATTCCTCTCTAGGGTTAACCTCAGTATTAACCCTAGCATTCAATATCTCATTGGAGTGACGAATTTGCATCTCCACCCTTTTATTTCTTGCCTCATTACGTTCTATAGAAGAGATGGTAATTTGCATAAGTCGTTCCAATGTGTCGTCCAATCTGTTGATGTGCTCATTCAAAGCAGATACCTGTTGCCCTAGTTGTTGATCGTTCTCCCACGTTTCTATTGGTAAAGAGTGTTATTGCTGCCAATTACATTGTTACATCTCCTCTACCTTTGACATGGTATACTTCCCTATTCATGATATCTTGAAAAAGTTCGTCAAAATTTGTGTTCTCCTTAAATGGAGTAATTTGTTGCTCAGTAGCTTGCCCAAATTGGCTTTGATCCATGTATGAGTCATGTTTCCACCAGCGGTTGAAATCATTTTGGTAAAATTGAGTGCCCATATAGTCAAATTCTTGTCCGAATTGCATCCTGCAAACATTCGACACCCTAGAAAAATCTTTTTAAAACAAAAATAAAAACAAACATAAAATCAAGTCAGATTTAATCAAATCACACTACTAGAAAAGTTAAACCATAGAGTCCCGACAACGGCGCCAAAAACTTGTTAAACCCCTGGCAAGTGTACCAGATCGTTATCAAGTAACATAAATGGTAAGACCGAGTATCGTTTTCCCAAAAGACTCAGTGTCCTACACGTTCATGTGATTTGATCGCATAAGACTTGAAAGAAGAATAATTTGGTATTTTGATGCAAACATAAAATTAAACATGCAAAATGAAAAACTTGAATCAATTGGCAAATGAAACTATGAATGAATGGAGTTGTTGGGGTTTACAAATTCATCCTAATCCACTCCCTTATATTTACTTTTCTTATTAAATTCACTTTATTATCAATGTCATGCAACTTTCTAAATTACTCTAAACCCGATCGCTCGGCGAAAAGAGCCTATTACCATAATTAGTAGTTTACTATCGCGAGTCTCCCTAGTAATTACTAATGCATTAATCACAGAAGCTTAAAAGTAATTGACCGTCCTACTACTATCGCTAGGTAGTATTGCATAATCAAGAAAATTATTAACAGTTCTAGATTTCCCCGTACGTCGCCATATCGACAAAATCAAAGATCATGACACCAAATGAGTTAAATGATGCAAGCTCTATCTGCAGGAAAGAAAACTCAAACTATTGATAATACAAGAATATGAATTAAATAAGAATTTCAATATAAGAGAGTTTTAAAAGGATTACATTGTTCCCCAACAACAATGGGTTTAGTTCACCATAGACATGGTGAAACTAGATGGAATTAATGGAAAGAATGACAGAATAAACCCTAGAATTGGTAATTTGGAGCTCCCGCATCCAAAATCCGCCTCCAAGGAGTGAAGAAGGCGCTCTGACGTATGTGTTTGCCAAAAGATTACTCTAAGAATCGCACTGGGTCTATTTATAGGCCATAAAAATAACAGAAATTTGGCCCAGGCCCATTCGTTTAAGCGCTCAACGCTAGCTAACACTCAGCGGTGGCGATGCAGGACGCTCAACACTCACTGGACGCTCAGCGGTCTACGATTTGGATGCCTAGCACCTGTTTGGTCCTTGGCGGTGCTCGTGGCTCCTCCTTTTCATCTTTTCTCGCCCTTTCTCAATTCCAAGTCCTTCCTTCTTCATCTTCATCATTCAATTCTCGTAAAATCCTGGCAAAACAATGTAAAACCAAGCATAATATCTCTAAAACCATTTTTGGCTCTCTTGTATTCAAAATAAGATGTTTTACATGATTCTAAGCTAATTCTAAGTCACAAAGGTAGTGTTTTGAAATCAAATTAATGTATAAAAATAACGGAGTTTAGACCGTTATCAAAGCTCTATCCGCAGAAAAGAAAACTCAAACTATTGATAATACAAGCATATGAATAAAATAAGAATTTCAATATAAGATAGTTTCAAACGGATTACATTGTTCCCCAACAACAATGGGTTTAGTTCACCATAAACATGGTGAAACTAGATGGAATTAATGGAAAGAATGAAAGAATAAACCCTAGAATTGGTAATTTGGAGCTCCCGCATCCAAAGGCCGCCTCCAAAGAGTGAAGAAGGTGCTCTAACGTCTGTGTTTGCCAAAATATTACTCTGAGAATCGCACTGGGTCTATTATAGGCCATAAAAATACCAAAAATTTGGCCCAGGCCAATTCTTTTAAGAGCTCAACGCTAGCTAACACTCAGCGGTGGCCACGCAGGACGCTCAACGCTCATTGGACGCTCAGCGGTCTACGATTTGGATGGCCAACACTGGTTTGGTGCTGGGCGGTGGTCGTGGCTCCTCTTTTTCATCTTTGCTCGCCCTTTCTCAATTCTAAGTCCTTCCTTCTTCATCTTCATCATTCAATTCTCGTAAAATCCTGGCAAAACAATGTAAAACCAAGCATAATATCTCTAAAACCACTTTTGGCTCTCTTGTATTCAAACTAAGATGTTTTACATGATTCTAAGCTAATTCTAAGTCATAAAGGTTGTGTTTTGATATGAAATTAATGTATAAAAAAACGGTTTTTAGACCGTTATCAAAGCTCTATCCCCAGAAAAGAAAACTCAAACTATTGATAATACAAGCATATGAATAAACCCTAGAATTGGTAATTTGGAGCTCCCGCATCCAAAAGCCGCCTCCAAGGATTGAAGAAGGTGCTCTGACGTCTCTGTTTAGCAAAACATTACCCTAAGGGTCCCACTAGGTCTATTTATAACGTAGAAAAATAACAGAAATTCGGCCCAGGCTCATCATTTATATGCTCAGCGCTCACTACCGCTCAGCGGTGGACTCGCAGGGCACTCAGCGGTCTCCTAGCGCTCAGCGGTGCGCGACTTTGACGCTCAGCGCTGGATTGGTGCTGAGTGGTAGACGTGACTCTTCTTTGGCATCTTTTCTCATCCTTTCATGAGTCTAAGTGCTTCCTTCTTCATGTCCATCATTCAATTCACATCAAATCCTACCAAATCAATGTAAAAACAAGCATAATATCTCTAAATCTACTTTTGTCTCTCTTGAACCTAAACTAAGGTAATTTGCATGATTCTAAGCTCATTCTAAGCCATAGAGGTTGTGTTTTGATATCAAATTAATGTATAAAAATAACGGTTTTCCAACCGTTATCACTAGGTCTTTCTTAGCCCCACATTGCTTAATTCTCTCATTCCAAGAGGCTTTATAAGCTTCCTTGCAACCTAAAGTTCAAAGAATGAAAGCTAGCTAAGACTACTTGTACTACAAGCTATGGAAAACGAATTACTCTTCTTTTCTTTTAAGTCCAAGCTATGTGAAGTCCCACATTGCTTGTACGAAAGGAAAATGAAGAGTTTATAAATGTTTCCTCACTAGAAATGAAACGAAAGCGAAAGAGGCAAAACACAAGCCCATGAAAGCTACACTATTCTTTTTGTACATTTTTTCACTATGAAAACTCTTCATTGTTGCCCCATCTTAACAGCTCCCTTTGGATAATAAGAACTCCCCCAAACTTGAACCATTCTCCTCATCTTAACATATATATTCATCTCAACTCAAGGTAATGAGGTTAAGAGGTTAAGGATTATTCAATAAGCTTAAGGTTCCAAGAATGAGACAATTTTTCTTTAAGGTTCAAAGGTTATGCATTGGATTTTATGCTAAAAAATGTAGCATAGGTTGAAGAACAAGATGGCCTTGATCATTTGTAACACGCAAGCAAATAGTTCAAATAGAGAAACTCAGGCAAAATCCACTGGGATTCCAAAGTAATAACATTAAACAATAAACTCTGGACCACAACATCTCACAAGTTAACTCAAGGTTCCAAAATTTGATAAACATCATGCGAAGAATATTGATGACAATTGAAACCAAGCATCTATCTAAACAGATACAAGCAACCACAATCTTTGTTCAACAACCTCAACCACATCATCTCAATCATATTTTAAAAAAAAAAAATCACAAGGATAAAGAGTAAGCACAAGAGATTTGTATTCAATTCAAGCATAACATATGATTCACTAAAATCACCAAACTAAATGCACTAGAACTATCCACTAGGTAAGTCAAAAATAAATCCAAAACATAAAAACTGAAAGCAAATACTGCTTGAAATTAAAACTAAAAAACTGATCAAAATGGACTCTTTGCAACTCCAGTCGTGTAGAACAGTAGCTTTACTTTTCATGTGTAAAATCTTCCTCCTCAATTCCTCCACCTCCCTCATCATTAGGGGCCTGGTCCCCAGGTCGTGCTACATGAGCAGCAAAATCTTCAAGTCATGGTTGCTCAGCTCACGCATGCCTCAAAGGTTGACCATTGATGGTTTTGAACTTGTTAGTTCCTATGGAAGATCTTATCCTGTAACAAGAAAGCTCAAAGTAAAATTAATATCGCATAGTCAACACAAAAACCTAGTGCAAATGACACAAAAACCATTCAAACAAAAATAAAATGGGTAAGAAAACTGGGTTGCCTCCTAAAAGCGCTTATTTAACGTCATTAGCTTGACAGATGAAACCGTGAAGTGCGAATATTGTTGTTGGTGTTTGATGAGTCGTTATTTCTTGAACCATATTTAGTTTATTGCACTTAAATAAACCATGGAATTGTGTTTAATTGTCTGTTATTTCCCCGTTTTCCGAATTCTGCTTAATTTGGTCGGAAATTCGTATTTTCGTTAATTTGGATATTTTGAGCTGATTAAGCGTATTTTTGGTTACAGGGAAATTGTGGAAATATCATTTGGAGCATTAGGATATGGTGTGGCACATTCAAGACTCAATATTTGGTCATTTAGATTTTAATTAAAGTTGTAATTTCGTTTTCTAGAAGCCCTTTATTAGAATTAGGTGTTTTGGACCCTTTTAGGGGCATTTTTGTAAAAAAACCAATTGTGGGGGCCATGTGGCATCTCTTTAGGGTTGACTTGTAGTGTGTGGACCCCACCAAATGTGAAACTCTCAGCATTTTAGAGAGCCTTGGCCGACCACACACTTTAGACACTCTTACACACTTCATTTTTCATGTTTTGAGCTTTTCTCTCTTAGGGTTTCTTGTATGAACATGCCTTGAGACAGCTTGACTTGGGTGTCTCGGTTTTGGCCATTTCAATGAGCAAGATGCAAATTTGCTTCTTCTCTTAATTTACTCTTGGTTGTCTTAACTTATTGGTGGTGAAAAACCATTCATTTCCACTTCCATTTGCTTGTTCTTGATGCTTGGAGTTTGAGTTTTGGAGCTTGTTCTTGCATTTCCATGGTGGATGTTGGTTTTGAGTGACTTTGTATTTCGTTTTCCTCTCCCTTTTCTATTGTTCTTCTCGTTTTCTTTGCATTTTATTTGGTTGGATGATAAAAATGGAGTTCTATGTGAGTTTTGGGTTGAATAGAGCTTAACTTGATGTGTGGGTGTTGTGGTTTGGGCTCTTTCTTCTTGATTTTCGGTTTTGATGTTTGAAGCAAGGGTGGAACCAGATTTTGGGGTTGTTATTGTGGCTGGACAGAGCTTGAATTGGTAGCTTGGTTATCATTTTCGTTTTTGCAAAGAAATTTGAAGAGAAAAGAGTTAGAAGTTGGGTTAAAGGAGGTAGACTTTGTGTTTGATGTGTGTGTATTGTTTTGCATTTGGAACCTTGGGTTCTTGGAGCATGGTTTTGGTAAGATCAAGGAAGAAAACCTGAATGATGTTGTTGGTAGAGAAAAAAACGAAAATGAGGTTGGAAAGGAGGAGAGAAGGTGCATTTAAATTTTTACCCGATTTGGACAAGCACAAAAGATGCTCATTTCCACTCAAAGTTTCTTTTCCACTTTGGTCTTTGTCTTGATGCAAATTCTGCTGAGAATTACCATGAGGAATGGAGGTTTTCGGTGTTTATTTTCATTTGACTTTGCTTGCATGGCACATTGGTTAGATCATCCAAGTATATTCCATTTGCACATCGGTTTTTGAAGCAACTTTTGTAGAAGTTCCTTGCATTGCTCACGTGAATTGTATGGCTTGTTGTGTGCATTCAGAATTTTGCTGCATGAAGAAGGCTAAGGCACGGTTTTCCATTGGATGTTTAAGTATATTTTAATTCCTTTTGAGAAATGGTGCACATGGGGACAAAAAGACAACAAATTGGATGGTTTCTTGAAGAGTAAAAATTGAAGTGAACTTGTTGGAGTGTGGGTCACGGCCATGTGCCTTTTCTTGGTCATTTGGACTTTGAAAATTAATTGTTAATTGTCATTTAGTCAAAGTAATTTGCTAGGATTAAATTAGGCTTGTTGGTTTCCTTGGTTTTTAATTAATTTAGTTAATAGGTTGAGTTTTTGTGTTTAAGTAGTTTTGCATTTAATTATTTTTAACTGTGTTTGCGAATTAATTGGTAGCAGTGTTTGATGTTTAAATGTTGTCAAATTTGTTTAGTCGTTTTAATTTAATTTCCATGGTAGCTTAAATTAGTTTGGTTGGTCATTCACCATATTGCACTGTTTCCTTGAGATTCTTGAATTGTGATTGTCTGTGCACTCTGACTTGGTTAATGTGAATTCTATTTTTGCATTTGCAATTGGGTATATGCTTAGTTGCCCAGTTGGTGTTACATCTTCGCTTAGTTGATGTAACTGAATGGTGTAATTTAGATTTGATATTAACACTGCGTTCGCTTAGTTCGCTTTTATGAAAACAGGGTTAACCTTCGCTTAGTTGGTTAACTTTGTTGGATTAGAGGTTTGAGTCGCAACTTTATTTTGTTGATCTGTGATTGGAAACATTCTAATTAAGTTAATGACCAACCGTTTTTATTCTGTATGTGATTTCGTTTTGCATTTCTGTATTCATATTTCTGTTTGCAACCATGTTTTAATTTAACTCATCGCATTCACAAAGTTTTCAACAACCCCCCCTTCATGTCTGACCTAATTCTCGAATCACATGTGGTCCTTGAGAGATGACCTAGGAGTCATTTCCTAGCTATACTGCATTTCTAAATTGCACATTAAATTTATGTGGGTTGCGACAGCCCATCAGTGTTCTCCTTTCACCAACTCCTCTTGAATCACTTTCTAGCCACCAAATTAACTCTCATAGCATATGAATCTTCATCTTAGCCCTTCCACTACCTTGACATCTTTAAACACTCACTCCTCTTGATCAACTTTGGCTTGCAAGGCTTGTGTTCTTTGTCTCCAATCAAAGAGTGATGGTAACTAGGCTTTCTCATTTGCTTCTCCCTTTCTCTCATTCTTTCAATGAAACACATGGAGCATCCTCAACGAATGGAGAATTCGGGCAACTTGTGGTGCTCAACCTTATTGTCTCATTGTGACACCATTATTCCTTCAATCTCATGGTTTACAAAATGCTTTGGAGGCTGCAGTCCTCCTTGTATGAACATCCCCCTGCATACACTTAGACACAACTAGGCTAAAGACACAAATTAGCCCAAGTAAAATTTAAAATCTATTTACAAGAATAGAGTAAAGAATGTACAAAAGAATAAAGTCTAAATAAGTTAGAAATTGCACAATAGTCTAGAATAGACCACGAGTCCCCGGCAACGGTGCCAAAAACTTGTTAATGGTTTGGCAAGTGTACTAAATCATTCAAGTAATATAAAATGGTAAGACCAAGTATCACTTCTCAAGAGACACGTGTAACACTAGTTAATTGCACGATTAACAACTCATTTAGATTAATGAATATACGAATAGGTGCAACAAAATAAATTGACAAGAAAACAAAAGTGGTCTTTGGTATCTAGAGACGCTTAAGAGTGGAAAAGACAAGAATTGGTATGAAATGGCAATGTTAAGGTTAGTTTTCCCCAATTCCCTCTTGTGTATACCAAATTTCATCTCCTCTCCATCAATTTACTAAGGTCAATCCACTAAAACACTCTAGCCCAAATCCCTTAGGTGAAAGAGCCTAGGTTTTCCCTATTAAACTCCAATCCCTTGGAAAATCAAACAGACGAACCTGCATTAATGAGCTAAGATCTTAAGACAACATGTGAATCATATTCCATCCCTAGAATCGATGACCACAAGGACTCTTGTTTCAGTTCTAGGTTCTATATTACGTCCCCATAAGAAGAACCCAAAGAGGAAGAAGGGAATGTTCCCACAAACCCTAGCCGACCTCCAAGCTCTCCTCTGAGTGAAATTGTGCCTCCAAAGATTCAAAGACCCAAAACCCTTCACGTTTTAGGTTTAAATAGAACACATATCTGCCACATCAACATCGCCCGGGTGTGAATTATCAACCGCAACTGGCGCTCAGTGCCCTTAGAGGGGCGCTCAGCGCTACTTTTCTGGATTTTCACTGCTCAGCGGTAGCCCGACACCAGCCCCGCGATAGCTTAGCGGTAGCCTAGTGGCAGCTCACTGGTAGCCCAACGGCAACATTCCAAAACTCTCTCTTTTTGCTGTTTTGTTTGCTATTATAACTGGTTAAGCTTTATACTTTGGTGTACGTTCTTCCAAGCACTGTATAAGCTACAAAATAAAAGGATTATAGATTAAATTACATCAAAGTATCCTAAAACACAATTATTCCTAAAACTAAGATAAAAGAGAGGATAAAGCAAGTTATAACCTAGAAAAGAGTTGATTTTGCTGCAAAAGTGATACTTAAATAATGATAAGAATTAACTTTATCACTCAGCATAAGAAGTGGAAGTTATCCTGTCTAAGATCATCGGACTCCTACACTTCTAACTGTGCCAGAGAGATATCAGAAAGAATTGTAAGATGTTATCAGAAAGATATATATTACATAGATCTTTGAAATAATATTGAAGTTTTGTTATGTTACAGGACTCCTTGGTTGAGCAGAGCTCCCAACGTCATTTCACACAAGAAGGTCGTCAAGATATTTTTACCACTACTATAGGACTCCTTGAGCACCCAAGACGGTGTTGCTGGAGCTAGCATATGCATTAGACAGTTCTTTGGGTCTTCCTTGCATCCATCTTCATACGGATTAAGTCAAGAGTATGAAAAAAGGTTGAAGTAGGACATCACAAAGGAGATGACATGGGAGATCAAAAAGAACGTTAGGGCAGAGTTGTATAATGAAGTCGTTGAAATGGATATGTGCCAATTCCAATAGCAGTTTGAGCATTATGGCATGCGTCCGTAGCCATCTCATGTAGTTGAACATGTGTGATGAGTCAATATTTTCTTGACTTCACTTAGTTTATTGTGCTAGAATTAATCACGGAATTGTGCTTAAATGTCTAGTATTTTTCCGTTTTTGCTAATTGTACTTAATTTGGCCAGAAATTCTAATTTTAATTAATTTGAATTATTTGATATTATTATTTTCATTATTGAGTGCAGGGAAAATTCTGGAAATACAATTTGGGACATTTGGAGGAAGCAAAAACATCTGCAATAAAATGCAACTGAGTGAAATACTCATGGGCTGAAAAGAAATGAGAACATCACGGCCCATTATAAAAAAGGTGCTGCAATTGGAAGACGAATGACGGTCCAGCACACAGCTGCAACATGCACAAGGAGCACACTCCTTATTCCATTTAAAACTCAATATAAAAAGAGAGAAGTGCAGCAGTCTAGAGCTCACGTCCATGTAGAAAAGAGAAGTGCAGCAGTCTAGAGCTCACGTCCATTTAACAAAAAGCAAGCAGCTTGTGATGTATGGAACGACCCACAATTAAAAAAAGCAAGGCACGCACATGCAGTTAAGCAAGCTTCACGCGTCTAGCAAGCAAAAAGAGCTTTCTTCGTCCAGCAAAACACCACGGCCCAAGCATTCATCTAGCAGCATACACCAGCCTTCACACTCCATGCGCTACTGCAGTTTGAAGAGGTGCACACGGAGAAGCCCATGATCCAGCTCCACATCTTCACACAGTTGCACTTACGGACTTCAACACTACAGCCATCAACTTGGAGAAAGTAGGAGGTGCAGCAGCAGCCCGTGAACACATCAAGCCTCCATGATCCAGCAGCTACCACAGATTCCCAACGGTACAGCAAAGCAAGTAGCCCATGGATCTCTTGTAGCAGCACGTTAGCAGCTTGGGAGTAGGTCTTGGAAGGCGGACTAAAAAAAAAGCACCAGCCGCCACCATAGAAGGGGGCATCTTTGGTTTTCTTTAGAAGGGGAGAAGAATGGAAGGCTACGGTTAACGGTTTATTCCAGCATGGTCTGCACATTTATTTTTCTTTCAGTTGCTGTTTCATTGACTTTCATTTGAAATTCATGAGGATGTGCAAATTCATGAGGATATGCATGTTTGAATTAAAGGAGGTGCGGTGTTGGTGAGCACCAGGGGTTTTCATTTTTAGCTGGAACCGAAAGCAATGTTTTATGTTCTACATGTTGAACACTTTCAGCTGGAATGCTAGTTAATGATTTAAAGTCATTTCACTGTTTCTTCATTCACGGATTTCAACGTTTATCATCATTTAGCAATTCTGGTTCAACTCTTTTGTTGTTCACCAATTTTTTTTCGTTCAGAGCTGTTCGGTGATGATGTGATGTGATAAACAACTTCAATGACCATTTACTTCTTATGCTCACTGTTCATGTCTGTAATGTATATTTCATTTATTAGTTGTAGTCTTGCGATTAAATAACTGAAGATGTGTTTTCTAATTTTGCAATTTGATTTCCAACTTATGCGATTTTTTATGTAACAATTGCTTTTCAAGTGGGTCATCACAAGTTTTTCATAATTTAGTTTTAATGTTAGCTTAAGTGAGTCGGATTGATCATTAGCGATATTGCATTGCTTCCTTGAGATTTATTGGACTGTACTTGTGTTCATTTTGCTCTGCCAAACATTCTATGAAATCTGGTTGTGTTCTTGCAACGGGTATATGCTTAGTTGCCTAGTTGGTGATTGCATCTTCGCTTAGTTGATCAATCTGTATAGAACACATTGGATGGAATAGGTGTATTGCGTGCGCTTAGTCCGCGATTATGATAGCATGATTAACCTTTGCTTAGTCGGTTAGCTGTACTGGATTACAGGTTAGAGTAGTTTATTCATCAGACTTCTGTACTTTAATTGCCATGCTGCTGCTCATATTTAGGTCAATATTTAATCTATTGTGTGATTGCAATTCGGTATATGCTTAGTTGCCTAATCGGTGTTTAATCTTTGCTTCGTTGATTAGATTGTATGGTGCATGACTGATTAGATTTGTGCATTGCATTCTCTTAGTTTGCAATTCTGAAGACCGAATTAGCCTTCGCTTAGTTGGGTGATTCGTGTCGGATTTGGATTATAGTGGTGTGTACTTGTCGTTAATCTGTGATTGGAAGCATAGTAATTGAGTTAATGACCAACCGTTTTTATTCTATATTTGATTCTGGTTTTTACATTTTTGTCTACATTTCTATTTACATTTTTGTTTGCATTCGTGTTTTAATATAGTTCATTTGCATTCACATAACCTTTCAAAACCCCCCCACTACGTGTTTGACCTGATTCTCGAATCACATTTGGTCCTTGAGGGATGACCTAGGAGTCACTTCCTAGTCTATACTGCATTCTTTATGCACATTAAATTTGCCTAGGGTGCGACACCCATCAATGTGCCTTGTACAAGTAAACATAATAATTATTTTTGTTTATTAATTTACATTGTGTATAACCTAACATTTAATTTGATAGGTAGAGGCGTCAAAGGAAGTTGCTGAGCTGTCGGTGCCCTAAGGGACGACATGGACAACACTTGTCCATGTCAGCTATATATTCTCTCTCCTACCGGGACCATGCTAGTGGCTCGTGGCACAGTCTATGAGGCATCCACTATAGTGCATGGTATGGAGCTAGGAGAAGATGAGGTCAAGGTCACTGTTAATGAAGTTATTGTATCAGAGGCCTTTGTTCCTATGCCTAGAGAGGAGTTTGTCATTGTGGCACATGTATTTAAGTGCTTCACCACCTGGCCTAGACAATTGGTTGGTGTTGTATCTGGACCTCCGGTAAACACTCCTACTATATGCTTCTCAATTTTAAACTTTACTTCTTATTAACGTCAGAACATAACCATTTTTTCATTTAACAACAGATAGAAAAAGAGTGAAGTCTGACACCGAAGAAGACTCATTTATTTGAGGATGACCGTCTTGGTGTGTTAGATGAGCTTTGTTAGTACCTTGGCAAGTGTACCAAATCGTTATCAAGTAATATAATTGGTAAAACCCAATATCGTTCTCCCAAAGGACTCTTAGGCCTTATCTTTGGTGTAAATTAATCTTATAAGACTTGAAAGAAAATTAACTTGTGGTTGAATGCAAAGAACTAAAAGTAAACATGCTAATGCAAGTGATTCAATTGGCAAGAAAAAGGTATGGATGAATGGAGTTGTTGGGGTTTACAATTTCATCTTATCCACTTTCTTATATCTACTTTTCTTATTAAATTCGCTCTATTATCTAATTGTTATGCAAGCTTTCTTAGTCTACCCTAAACCCGATCCCTCGGTGAGAAGAGCCTACTACTAGTTACTGGCTTACTATCCCTAGTCTCCCCTAATAATTAGCAGTGCAAGTACCATAGAAGCAAAATACAATTGATCGTCCTACCCCCTATCCCTAGGTGGTATTTGTTGATCAAGGAATTCCTTATCAGTTCATGATTTCCCCGTACGTCCTTGTATCGACAAAGGCAAACATCTATTTATCAAATGAGTTAAATGATAATAGCATAGAGCATAGATAAAGAACCCACAATTGATAATAACAGCATATGCAAGCATATGAATGAAACAAGAATTTCAATATAAGAGAGTTTCAAAAGATTACATTGTTCCCCAACAACAAAGGGTTTAGTTCACTATTGACATGGTGAAACTAGATAAAATACAATGAAAGAATGGAAAAGCAAACCCTAGATATGATAAATTGGAGCCTAAGCATCCAAGAAATCTACTCCAAGGAGTGTAAAATAGCTCTGGACGTCTTCTTCTACCAAAAGAATAATATTTGAATCGCACTGGGGCTATATATAGGGCATAAAAGTAACAGAATTTAAGCCCAAGCCCAGTAGACAACCGCTCAACGTCCAATTTTACCGCTCAACGGTTTCCCTCAAGCTGCACCACCGCTCAGCGGTCAGTTTCATCGCTGAGCGGTTTGCCTCTAATTGCTCTGGACGCTCAGCATCACCGCCTGGGCGTCAGACAACAGCTTTCCCTCGAATAATGGCGCTCAGCGGTGCATTTTGATGCTGAGTGGTGCATAGACTCTTCTTTTTTTTGTTAGTTTTTGTTTTCTTTGTTAAGTTTTTTCTTTTCTAGGTTGTTTTTGTTGTGTCTTGTGTACAGTTTTGCATGTTTCTCTTGATTTTTGGACTTTATTTAGGTTGTAGACTCGTCCTTCACTTTACTAGGTTGATACTAATTGGTTTGAAATCCTTGCTTTTCTCTTATTGGAAGATAATTATCATCTTCGAGAGCTTGATTGAATGTGACAAAAATAACCTATGTGAGAATTTGAGCCACTTGATGTTCTTTCTTGTGTGATATATCTCTTGATTGCTTGCACATATATGCCTTGGCTTGACTCTTTTTGATGATTTTATATTGATATGCATGTTTGGAAGTGATAAAGGCAGTTTTTCTCTTGAGCCTCTCTAGCCAAATAAGCCTACCTGGTTTTGATCCTTTGATAGCCCCTGTTGAGCCTATGTTTTCCACTGTTCTTTGTTTTCAAGCTCATTAATTACCTTTAAGTGAAAAACCCATGATTACTTGAACCTTAGGAAATTTTGGAGCTTTGAAATTTTTTTGGGAACAAGTGTGGTCTTGATGGGGATTTTGATGAATTGGTTAGTTGGTTCCTCTTCTTGGTTGTGTTGAAAATATGTTATGTATCTTGTCTCTTACAGTCAATTGTGTTTTAAAACAGAGAAAAGAAAAGAGACAAGACAAGAAAAGAAAGAAAAAATAATAGAAAAAAAATCAGAAATATAAAAAATTTTGAGTAATGGAGTCAAGAAGAGGATTGAGTTAGAGGTTTTAGGTGTGATTCCATTGTGTTTTCACTTGTTCCCCACTACTCCTCTATTCTTTTATGGTTTGTAGCTTCTCATCTATATTTTATCCTCCCTTGTCCTTGGCCCCATTACAACCATGAAAAGACCTTTTGATTTGAACATGCATATGATTTTTTAGTGTTGATATTAAAGGCTTGCCAAGTCTGTTTGTTGCTTGCTTTCTGGAGTGCATTGAGTTGACATTGTTTAGCCTAGAAACTTGGGAGATACAGTGATAGTGCATGTGTGAGGTTCTGTTGTGTTAGAGTCACCTCTTCAGTTGATTGATTATTTTGCCATGTCTGGAATTGCTTGGATGATTACCATGAGTATTTTGTTTCTCTGATTCTTAGTGTTTGGATGTTGTCTACTCCTTCTCTTTTTCTAAAATTCATTGAGGACTATGTAAAATCTGTTTGTTTTCTTGTGAGTCTTTTTGTTTCTATGTGTTGAGGTTGTGTCACTCCCTTGATGTCCTTTGATGTGTTCCCTTGATCTGCGTCTTGATTTTGCCTAGGAATACAAAAGACTAAGTGTGGTCTAAAATTTGATCGAGGTCGTACCCAAATCAAATTTAATGTTCAAATAAATGCAGTATAAACTAGGAGAATGACCCTTAGTCGTCTCTCAAGGGCCAAACTTTCTTAAGGAATTAGATCAAACACATGGTGGGACGGGGGGTGACATTTTTTGAACAAAATTAAACTAACTAAAGCACAAATTCAAGCACGGAATTAAAGACATATTAAAGACAGGTTGGTGCTAGCTCGGTTGCACAAGTTTCCAAACATAAATTTACAACAAATATCTAATGATATGACCCTTAATCCAACACAAAATAGACAACTAAGCAAAGTCTAAAACGGTCTTCATAAAATGTGAATTAAGCAAACGCACTCACACAAATTCATCAATTTTGTGCACACACAAAAATCAACTAAGCTAAGTTTATCATGCTCAATTAGACCACTAAGCAAGCACCAATTTCACAAAACAGATTGGATATATGCAGGGGCACACAAAGCAGAATCTCAAGGAAACCTTGCAACCTCACTAATCACCAACCCAAACGAACTTAAGCTTCCATGAAACCGAATTCAATCCAGCAAAAGGAAAACGAAATTGGCCTAACAAATGGAAAACAAAATGGGAATCAAAAATGCAATGCAGCGGATGAAATCAGAAAAAATGCAAATTAAAGAACCCAAAGCGAATTGAAAACGAATAGAGAAAACCCTAAAATGAATCTGAAATGATAAATGAAAGTGTAATTAAATGTGCAGAATCGAAATTGGAAAGAGAAGAAAAAGAAATTGCATTACTCGAATTGAAAGTGCATCAAATTGAAATGGAAAACCTAAAACCCCAAATTGGGGGAGCTCTCCCTTGTCCAAAGGTTAGAAAACGTAAATGAGAGTGTTTTGCCCCCCTTGGGTCCTAAAAACCTAGTCCTAGGTCGACCCACAAATTGGGCCTTTAGTATTTTGACCCAAAAATGGCCCAATGGTCCAAATCTACCAAAAAATATACTAAAAATGAATTTACAAGTGAATTAAATCTAAAACGCCTATGTGGAGAGTGATTTTTGATGTTTCCTCTCTTGAAGTCCCAAAATAATATTCCAAATAATTCCCTACAATTAATAACGAAAATAATTAGCCTCAGATAATCCAAATTAATTAAAATAAGAATTACTAATCAAATTAAGCCGTAATATCAAAACTGAGGAAATATTGGACAAATAAACACAATTCCCTAATCAAATTTAGTACAAAAAGCCAAGTGAATAGTATAAAAATATTGATTCATCATGGATCGTATGGTCTTATGCTGACAAACGATCGTATGGTATATTACTCTTTTGCAGAAACTAATTTGGTAGACTTTAAGATCTTTCTTAAGGGATTATTTAGATGATCTCTAATCTCTAAATAGATAAACAGAAATTTAGAACACTTAAAGAGAAAGAACAAATATCTCTTAGATAGAGAATTTTAGAAAGATAATATATTTTTAGATAATGACACTCGTTAATAGAAATTTTATTAATACGGTAAAATTTTTATATATTAAAATAACCAAATATAATTATTTAGAATACATTTTTTTTTCTAGTTACATGAAATTAATAATTTTTCTTTTTTTTTTCTAGGCTCTTAATGTTACATGAAATTAATAATTTTGCTCTTAAATTATTCCAAATTAATAAATAAATAAAAAAGTACATAACGTAAACTTCTTTTTCACTTTCAGAACATGCTAATCATAAAGTCACGTCCAAAATAGTTAAACATACACTTTGTTCTTATATGCAAGTGTTTTAAGTAAAAAACGCATTCGTTTCTCAATAAGGCAGATATTTAATTATTTGAGACATTAAACAATTTTTCTTAATTATTATTAAATAATTAAGAAAACCTCTTCTTATTAGGACTAAAAATAAACAAATATAATTTTTTTTATTGTTTTCTAATATGTTAATAATTTGATAAAAAAATATTAAGTTGAAGGAGAAAATTATTAATCTAAAAAATATTAAAAAAAAATTGAAAAATATAAACTATTACCAATTTTAATATTAGAAAAAAGATATTCATTTTAAAATATTTGAATTATTTGAAACAACATTATCTTTGACGTTTTCGTATTGGCGTGTCAGAATGGCTTCATATGGCCGGCTTTATTGAAGCGGCATTTTGCTGGGAGGTTTGATTTAATTATGATAAGCAATCTCCAATTCTCTAAAATAGTTAACTAACTATTAATTAATTAGTTTGATATCAGCTGTGCTACCAAACACTGTCCTTTTCCTTTATTATTATATCATCTAATTTCATTTTCTAAACAACCATGATTCAAAACACGTAAAGAACCAATTCAAATAAACAAGTTATAAGCATTTTTGTGAAACATTTTTCTTCAGTTTACCACGCAGTTTGGGTTGTCGGTCACTTTTACAATGAGAAATCAATTCATCTGGCCATGATCATCATCTCATCATTATGAAAAGTTAACACTACTAATAATAATAATTCTTAATTACCTCTTACAATAACACATTACTTTTAGAAGAAAATATTTCAATATCTAGTATTTTAGGCGTAAATTAGGTAATGTAAATGAATATATTTGTATTTGTGATTATTTTATTAGGAAAAAAATAATTCTAAAACTATATAACTCTTATTTATAAAATAATATATTATTGGGATTGTATTTGACTTATATTTATACTAATTAATACTTTATTATTAAGTTGATATATTTTGCAAATTTTCGCCTATTAGTTTAAGAAGGAATGCAAACATTAATGTTTGTATTCATATTGAAATTTAACTCGTTTGTTGACAATTCTTGAAAAGTTTTTCCTAAAAGTTGGATGATTCAGGAGCTTGAATAATTAAGTATATCATAATGAAGGAACAAGCCCATTTTAAGTAATTGCAAACAGGAAATTTGTTCTCTAGGAAAAGTTATGCACGAAGACCAGTATATCAAAACCTTAACAAGATTATAAATTCGAAATGCAAAGGTGGTTTTGAGATTCTAATTAATAACACTTTCTGTATAAAACCAAAATTACAACATAATCAAATATTTTTATGAATATTTTTTAGTTCATGAGTGATGAAAATAAAATATGAAAGTGTACCTGAATTTGTCATTTAAAATAATGAAGGTGATAGGTTTGTAAGAAGTACGTATCATCTTTCAAATATAAACACACTATATATATATATATATATATATATATATTGGTTTGGTATGAGATGAAAATAAAAGATTGGGAATAATATATTTTATCCTTACAATTTGAGCCATAACCTTTAACTTCTATCGATTCCATTTAAAATTTTAATATTTTTAATTTCACCATTCATCAATTTAAAAATTACTTATGATATGTTTATTATTAGACTTTCATTATATACTTAACTATAATTTTTAGGATTAAATATGTTTTTATCCCTTAACTTATAATGAAAATTAAAATTAATCCTTCTTTGAAACTTTGACCTAATTTAGTCCATCATCTTTAAAATTATGTGGATTTAGTCATTTTAACCAAATTTTGTGAAGTTTATTTAACGTTTTAAATGCATTTCATAATAATATTTGAATTGTTTACATTATTTGTCAAATTTTTTCTTCAATGTTAGTTGATAAATGAATTTAAAACCACAAATAAACTTCAGAAAATGTAGTTAAAAGGAATAAATTCATGCAGTTCTAAAGATGAGGGACTAAATTTGTCTAAAGTTTGAAAGATAGACTAATTCTAATTTTTACTAAAGGTTAAGGGACCAAAAATATATTTAACCTCAATTTTTATTTTAGTCAGATCACATTAATCTTTTTGCTAATAAAATAATAACATTTAATTATAATATATATATATATATATATATATATATATATATATATATATAAAATAAGTTCCATAATTGATAAAATATATACTGATGTAATATGTCAAAGACATATTAGATTTGTTATGGAACAGATTAATATATACTCATATTAGATCAGTTTTGGACCAACCAATCTAATAGCTTAAATTAAAAAAAGAAGAAGCATGCGAAGGTGCAAAGGATAGAACGACAAACCACCAAAGACCATGAACGAACCACCATGGATCAACACCACTGAACCACCATGGAGAACACCAATTGTAAAGTGTTGTGGACAATAAACTTAGTTGATTAGAAGGCTTCACAAAAATCATGGGGACCAATGATGCCATTTCAGTAAAGAAGGAACGTCACGATTGTACTTCATTTGTAGAGGAGATGGGGAAAACACCAAGCGTCGAGAAAAGGCAACCACGAAGAGAGAATTCTCCAAAAATAAAAACCCTAAGCATGAGAAAATGAGGGAGAAACACTAACTTGTTGCATCGGTTGGTAAATAATGGCATGGAAGAGAAGAAGAAGCTTTCTAAAGCATGGTGTGATAGCGGTAAGGCACGACGGTAGCGGTGGTGAGTGGCTTGAAAGAGAGGATAACTTTGTTATTTTATTTTTTAGGGAAGAGAAGAAGGATAAGGGAGGCGTGAGACAAAATACGAAGTTCACAAAGTAAAAGGGGGTTTTTGCGCTTTGTAATGAAGAAGATATATTAAATCAATTGTTTCTTTAACTTATAAAATATGTACATATTAGATCGGTTCTTTCCATAATCGATCTAATATGTTTTAGATCGGTTCCCTTTATAACTATGAAATAGGAAGAAGATTAGGAGAAATCTCCCTTGTGTTAAATACACACATAGGGTTCTCTATTTATAATAGAAGAAATATGGGCTAAGCCCAAATACAAATGAATATGTAAGAATAAAATAAAATAAAATAAGAACAATGTTTCCCTAATAAACATATAGGACTATGTTTCCCTAATTAACATAAACACAATATAAACTAAATATAATATCTCTAACAATAACCAATATAAAATACTTTCCAGTATTTATAAAATTGACATCGCGTTTTGAATTAAATTTGTTTTGCTACAAATAATCTTCTATCTTGTTCTAATATCACCATTTTCCAATAGTGATAGGTGAGAGTGGACAAGTTGTCCAAGAGTGTTCATTTCCTACCTATAAACCTTAGGAGACCTTTGTAGTTTGCAACTAGGGATCATATCTTCTTGATGATAACCCTAACCACTGATGTAGGGAAATCTACTTAGTCTATAAAGTAATCTCCTAAGTTTATTGGACCACGTTAGATCTTGAGGACATTGGTCCAATAGTTTATAAGATTACTTTACCCCTCATCTGACAAACCTTCTTAATGTGTTCCACATCTCTTAGCTAAGGAAGTATGTGCCAAATATTTCTCATGTGTTTGAGACTAATGGGGTTTAGATCAGAGAAGGTATCTCAATGAAAGTTAAACTAGTAAGAGTAGAAGATCATCAAACCAAGAAACTTAGAGGAAAGAGTGTCAGTTGAGTGAAGCTTTTGTGGGATGATAGGATAGATGATTCCATGTAAGATTTAGATGATTATATGCTTTTGATATAGCTTTTCATGACTTCTATCCTCTTCAATGTTACCTCATTATGATTGAATTTGCTTCCTACATGAACAATTGATCATAAACTTGTCCTAACATTAATCCATTGGAAATCCCTTTGAGCCTTAAGTCTATTTTTCTTGTTTTCAGTCATTATCAAAAGAGGAAATAAGAAAAGTCATATGTTCCTTACCTTAAGAAATAAGAAGGAGTAATGGATTGTGTTATAAGTAAGTGATGAATAAGTGTGTGGGTGAGTGCCTCACCAACAAAATAATAAGATTGGCAAAGAGGAAGATGAAAAGTCAAAGTTTTGAAAAAAAATGAGAGAAAAAGAAAAAAAAGGTAAAAGAGAAAAAAAGTTCTTCCTTAAAAGAGCAAGAAATAAAGTTGTTTTTGAAATCAAGTTCCATTCTATATCAATTTCAAAAACTCAAATTTGCAAAAAAGAAAAAAATTTCTATCTTTGCCTTAGCCTCAATATAACCTTTAAAAAGAACTCATTATCAATAATTGCATGTTTTCTAAAGTGTTTGAATGTTAGAGTCTTTCTAAATATAAAGGGTGCCTACTTATAAATGGGTATTTTGAGTGTAAACACAAGACAAAAACACTTGAGAGAGTTGAGGAGAAATAAATACATTTTGACTTGAGTGTTATCTTTCATATTTGATTTTCCTGTGAATTCAAAAGGTCAACTCAAGTGTGAAGAATAAGGTGATTTCATTTGCATGTACATGACAAAATAATGTATGATTGATGTATGTCTAGTTTTGTTCATTCTTTTGATCCAAATGCAAATATAAAATAAAATGACTCAGAACAAAGTCTTAGAATTAATCAATTTTACCCAAGAGTGCAAAAAAGAATAAGTGTAGGGGTGTGATGAGTGCATATTTATGCCCACATTTATGTTTTAAAATTCAAATTTTTGACGAAATTCTTGTGCTTAAATGATTGATTTAAAGTGAATTTGTGACGATTGAATTTATTGGGTTTGGGAATTAAAGATGCTTAAAATGTGATTCTTAGTTACATAAATTAGTTTGGACATTCTAATGTTTATTTGTGCAGCTGAAGTTAAAATTTTATTTATTTAAAGCATGAAATTGAATGGTCAAAGCTGGTCCAATCTGGTCAACTCAAGGATCCTATGCAATTTTGAAAAGAAAGAGATGGTTAAAGTGCAATTAGAGACAAATTCTAGACTTATGTGCAATTTTGAATAAAATAAAAAGGGTTGAAATATATTAGATTCAGAGTCCAAGCCCAACCAAGCCTATATAAAGAGACCTAAGGGAGGCAGAAATTATACTTCATTCATTCTCTCAAACTCCTCCACTGGAAGTAATCATCCATCACTCCTCTCACTTTTATTTTAACATGTGTTTCACTCCATTCATGGAGGGCTAAGCTTCTAGGGCTATTCCACTGTAATTTCGTTATGGATTCTGAGGTTAAGTTGAATTAATGAATTTGTTTATTTTTATTATTAATTTGAGTTATTCTTCTTCTATGTCTTTCATCTCTCAATCATATTAAAAGAAATGACTTTTGCATCATAATGTTACCAATGAGGAGCATTAGTAAATTTGAAGATAAATGATTTTGATGATGCTCCAAGAAGATAGACTTAAAGAAGACTGTTATAATTGTTTTAAAAGAACTTTGTAGAATATTAATGTATTAGGAAAGTCGTTGAATATGTAATACTTAGAAAATCTCGTATATTTGGTTAAGTTACGTATTTAATCGATTATGAGAAGCAATAATCAATTATCCTAAGCCTTTCTAAGAAACCAAGTTGCTCTTGAATAATGGATTATAACTCCAAATAATAGATTATCACTAGTTCTGATGAGAACTGGCCAAGTCCCTAGAATAATCGATTATCCCTCAGAACAATCGATTATCACTATTTTGAAAAACCTGTAACGCACTTAAATAATCGATTATAAGTTACAATAATCGACTATTACTGGCAGTTGAAATGAGTCTTTTCATTTTCAGACCAGTTAACTATAAATAGTTGTCTTAAACCCTTAGAGCGTAACTCTAAGTTTTTAAGAATACAATTTGTCTGAGGAAATTCTAAAAAGCAAGTTCAAGTGCTTTGCCTGGTCTCGTGAATAGGAGAAGCTCGCATTTTGTGTGTCGAAATTCGGAGCGGTTCTCTTCGAGTTGGTCGAAGGAAAGTGTGGATTACTCGCTTCCAGTTCGTTGGTCGAAGGAAGCACCATTCCTTTTCGTTCGCCGAAGGAAGGTTCTATCATCTTATTTTCATTCACTTATATCGTAATCTATAAACTAATTTTTAGTGAAACTGTTAATCAATTTTTATAGTGATTAACAACTGGACGTAGATTCTTTTGAATTGAACCGGTATAAAAATATAGTGTGTTAATTTTTCTATTCCCTACACTTTTTACATTTTAAGAATATCAACTATTTGATAAATTTTCTGTTAGAAAATAAGTTTATAAAAACGAACCATCTTAACTTGAAGTTTGACCGAACACGCTTTCCGCTAATTTACTTTTATTCTGCTGCGCGACTCTATAACGGATACTGATTGTTTTCCAACACATAAGGTGTTTGAATCTACATGCATATTAACCATATGAGTTCAAGGGTTTCTAGGTTTGATTGAGGATCTACTTTGATTAAATTTAGGAACTTTCATATGATTAAACTGGTATTTGCTATCAATTTAGAATGTACTTTGATTGGTGGTAATAATTCAACTATAATTAATTGAGAATTTACTTTGATTAATTAGCTTTTAATTTGGTTAGGAGATTTAAGATTAAATATAATTAAGCACAATAGGATTTGATTAAGAATGTACTTTGGTTGAATTCATTGTGGATAATCTAAAAAGGTCTTGCATTTGATTAAGAATCTACTTTGGTTAGTTGCATGATCGTTCTCAAATTAATTAAGAATGTACTTTAATTAATTTGAAACTCAAACAATAATCAACTAAACAATGATTTATGGATAACCGATGATAAATCTATCTTGGAAAGTGATAACGGTTGAAATACCGTTATTTTTATACTTAAATTTGACACTAAAAACACCCCTTATGACTTAGAAACTAGCTTCAAATCATGTTTTTTGCTTAAGATAGAGAATAAGACAGTTGAAGGTTGTATTATTAGTTTTATGCTTGGTTTTCCTTGTTTTGGAAGGAATTAACATGAATTGGATGAAGGAACTTGAAGTAGCATGGAGTTCGACTCAAGAGAAGTAGGAAAAATGCACAAAAGAAGAACCGCAGTTAGCGCTGAGCGCTAATTTGACGTTGAGCACCATTCTCGCTGTGGAGTTCTCTGGTTGACGTTTGAGCGCCAATGCTTAGGGGAAAAACAACTGTCGTAGCCACCACTGAGCGACACTGTTATTGCTGAGCGCCAGCCTCTTTAATGAGTTCACTACCACATGCTTGGGCGTCAACGTTGAGCGTTATTATGAAGAATTGCACCCACCGTTGAGCGGTATTCCAACGCTGAGCGCCATTTGCGTGGGCGTGGGCCAATTCTTCTATCATTTTTATGAGCTATATAAGGTTTTAGTCGACCTTGAGTCGACATCTGCCTGTTGGTGGATTCAAAGTTGAAGAAAGGATGATCCACTATCTAATCGTGTGGATTTTATGTCCTCGGGCCACCAACCATGCTCATTATTCTGAGCAACATATTCTACTTTTGTATGGGATTCTAAATCAGATACATATTGACTGGCCCGCACTTATTTCAAATACCATGTTGAAAGCCAAGAAATATCACTCTTATCATTTCCCATATGCTCTTCTTATTTCTAGAATTTTGGAGTGCAAAGGAGTAAGTGTGGAAGGCGAACACACTCAAGAAATTCAAGCCATTGAAACAGAAATTGGTAAGACTACATTTCGGCAAATGGGGTTTGTAGCTCGTGGTCGTGTGATTCTTCATAAGGATGATGATCATCAAGATGATGATGAAGATGAAGAAATGGATGCTCACATGGCGGAACCAGTACGAGCTGTTGCTCCTTCTGATGTTGGTCCTTCTCAAATGCCTTCATCCTCCTCTCTTACCATGGAAGAGCACTTTACTTGTCTAAACAATTGGAGGATATTAGTCTTGCCCAAAAAGCTCACTTTGAACAAATTTATGAGTTGCAGCAAGCTCATGAAGGTTATGTGGTTGACCAATTTCATGAAATTGATGTTCGCGTAGGGAATATTGAAAATCGCCTAAATCTTCAACCTCTAGAAAGACCACCAAGTCCTGAGTTTTAGATTTAGGATTCTATGTTAGTATGGTTTGATGAATGTTTGTTTTGATTCTATGCTTTATGTTCTTCTTTATGATGAAATATGTAACCTTTCTTTTCATGAATAAAATTATCTCTTATTTTAGTGCATACATTGTTTAATTAAGGGGGAGATCATGTTAAGGGGGAGATCATATTAAGGGGGAGCATTTTTGATGATCTTTTTGCTTATGATCAAAAAGAGGGAGAAACAGTTAGTGAAGTTACTACTAACCTGTTTTTGTGTTGTTTGTCATTTTTTATTTTATGCAGATAAACCCCAAAGTTGCTTCTAAACAAGTATTTTTTATCATCATCAAAATGGGGGAGATTTTTACCAATGAGGAGCATTGGTAAATTTGAAGATAAATGATTTTGATGATGCTCCAAGAAGATACACTTAAAGAAGACTATTATAATTGTTCTAAAAGCACTTTGTAGAATATAAACTTATTAGGAAAGTCTTTGAATATCTAATACTTAGAAAATACCTTATCTTTGGTTAAGCTACATATTTAATCGATTATGAGAAGTAATAATCGATTATCCTGAGCCTTTCTAAAAAAACAAGTTGCTCTAGAATAATCGATTATCACTCCAAATAATCGATTATCACTAGTTTTGATGAGAACTGCCCAAGTCCCTGGAATAATCGATTATCCCTAGGAATAATCGATTATCACTATTTTGAAAAACCTGTAACGGACTTGAATAATCGATTATAACTTACAATAATCGATTATTACTGGTAGTTGAAAAATGTCTTTTCATTTTCAGACCAATTAACTATAAATACTTGTCTTAAACCCTTAGAGGGTAACTCTGAGCTTTTTAAGAATACAGTTTGTCTAAGGAAGTTCTAAAAAGCTAGTTCAAGTGCTTTGCCTGGTCTTGTGAATAGGAGAAGCTCGTGTTTCGTGTGTCGAAGGTCAGAGCGGTTCTCTTCGAGTTGGAAAGGCGGTGGTAATCTTCCGGTTCGTCTGTCGAAGGAAGATTTTATCTGCACTGTTCCGGTTTGTTGGTCGAAGGAAAGTGTAGATTGCTCGCTTCTGGTTCGTTGGTCGAAGGAAACACCCTTCCTGTTCATTCGTCGAAGGAAGTTTCTATCATCTTATTTTCATTCACTTATATCGTAATCTATAAACTAATTTTTAGTGAAACTATTAATCACTTTTTATAGTGATTAACAACTGGACGTAGATTCTTTTGACTCGAACCGGTATAAAAATATAGTGTGTTAATTTTTCTATTCCCTACACTGTTAGAAAATAAGTTTATAAAAACAAACCATCTTAACTTGAAGTTTGGCTGAACACGTTTTCTGCTAATTTACTTTTATTCTGCTGCGCGACTCTATAACGGATACCAATTGTTTTCCAACACATAATTTGTTTGAATCTACATGCATATTAACCATATGAGTTCAAGGGTTTCTAGGTTTGATTGAGGATCTACTTTGATTAAATTTAGGAACTTTCATATGATTAAACTAGTATTTTCTATCAATTGAGAATGTACTTTGATTGGTGGTAATAATTCAACTATAATTAATTGAGAATTTACTTTGATTAATTAGCTTTTAATTTGGTTAGGAGATTTAAGATTAAATATAATTAAGCACAATAGGATTTGATTAAGAATGTACTTTGGTTGAATTCATTGTGGATAATCTAAAAAGGTCTTGCATTTGATTAAGAATCTACTTTGGTTAGTTGCATGATCGTTCTCAAATTAATTAAGAATGTACTTTAATTAATTTGAAACTTAAACAATAATCAACTGAACAATGATTTGTGGATAACCGATGATAAATCTATCTTGGAATGTGATAACGGTTGAAATACCATTATTTTTATACTTAAATTTGACACTAAAAACACCCTTTATGACTTAGAAACTAGCTTGAAATCATGTTTTTTGATTAATATAGAGAATAAGAGAGTTGAAGGTTGTATTATTAGTTTTATGCTTGGTTTTCCTTGTTTTGGAAGGAATTAACATGAATTGGATGAAGGAAGTTGAAGTAGCATGGAGTTGGACTCAAGAGAAGTAGGAAAAGTGCACTAAAGAAGAACCGCAGTTAGCGTTGAGCGCTAATTTGACGCTGAGCGCCATTCTAGCTGTGGAGTTCTCTAGGTGATGTTTGAGCGCCAATGCTGAGGGGAAAAGCAACTGTCGCAGCCACCGCTGAGCGACAGTTTTACTGCTGAGCGCCAACCTCTTTAGTGAGTTCACTACCACATGCCTGGGCGTCAACGCTGAGCGTTATTCTGAAGAATCGCACCCACAGTTGAGCGGTATTCCAACATTGAGCGCCACTTGCGTGGGCGTGGGCCAATTCTTCTATCATTTTTATGAGCTATGTAATGTTTTAGTCAACCAAGAGGGCTATCTTTGACAAAAAGAGACGCATAAACACTCTTTTCACCCCTTAAAGGCGGATTTTGGATGCGAAAGCTCCAATCTACAACCTTTAGGGTTCTATCTTTCATTCTTTTCATTATTTTCATATAGTTTCACCATGTCTATGGTGAACTAAACCTCCATTTTTGTTGGGGAAACGATGTAATCCTTTGAAACTCTCATGTATTGAATTGATTCTTGATATATATGCTTTACTTCATTAATTGTTAGGATTTTTCCTCTACACTCTATGCATGCTTTGTTTAACTCATTCAATTGCATGATCATTGATTTTGTCGATATGGACACATACGGGGAAATCTAGACTTGGGGGAATTCTCTCTGGAGCAATATTACCTAGACATAGGGATAGGAGGACCGATTACCTTTAAGCTTCTATGCGAATGTAATTCATGATTAATTGCTAGGGAGACAAGACATTATAAACAGTAATTAGGAGTAGGCTTTCTTCACCGAGACATTGGGTTTAAAGTAAATTAGAAAGTGACATTAACATTAATGAAGGAGTTGAATTCGTAAATACATGAGAGTGGATAGGATAAAGTCGGAAACCCCAACAACATAATTCATCCATATATCATTCATTTGCGTATTCTTTTGGACAATTGATCAACAACTTCATTCATGTTTATTTTCTATTTTGCATTATAAACACTGATTTTCGTTTCTCAAGTCTTAAATAATCAACAAATCACATGACTGTCTAGGCCAATGAGTCTTTAGGGAAATCGATACTTGGTCTTACAATTTATATTACTTGATACGATTCGGTACATTTGTTGGAGTCTTAACAGAAAGTAGTGGAATTAGCCTATTTGATCATAATTGTTTCTAAGTTTCCTATTTGATACTCAACATTCTTTAAACATTAACTTCATTAGCATAGTTTCTTACTTAAATTCTTGAGCATTGCATAACATTCATAAGAGTCAAATATTGAAAAGCAATTTTGTATTCGTTAAGAGGTGACT
Organism: Vigna reflexopilosa; assembly: GCA_027742785.1. Taxonomy (NCBI): domain Eukaryota; kingdom Viridiplantae; phylum Streptophyta; class Magnoliopsida; order Fabales; family Fabaceae; genus Vigna; species Vigna reflexopilosa. The sequence goes on along the minus strand of CM050911.1, from coordinate 29,526,060 downwards.
CAGGGTTACTTTAACCCTATCTACTTTCTTGACTACTAACTTGACAATACTGAAGTTGCCTTAAAAAGTAGTATCCATTTGATAGCTTCAACGACAGCGTATCACTAAGTTACTAAAGATATGATTTGTTAAATTTCACTAGCTTATCATTTCTTTCAATTGGTTGTGATATTTTTCTTGCTATGATCATATGATATGTACACATTAGTGAAACATAATAGTAGGAGAGTGGTGTTTGTGGAAGAGTGATTATTTAGTAGCATATGTATATGTATACATATATAGCTTAGAGCTCAAGTCCTTTTTTGATGTAATATTTGAACTTTTTTTTATTTTAAAATTTTATTTATTATGATATATATATATATATATATATATTAATTATAGTATCATTGATAAAACGAGAAAATTAGTAGCATTATATGCATAATTTGATCATTACAAACATAAAATTAAAATATTAGTATATTTCTAATTATTAATTGTAGAGAGAAAAAATAAATATCAGAGAGTTTAGTTAATATTAAAGAAAGAGAAGTGAAATATTAAGAAATCACATAATTTCTATAACATTTAAAATAAAGCTTATTATTCATTTCATTTCTTGATTTTTATATTTAAACTTTAAACTTAGAAACAAAATAGTGCATATATATGGTGCAACATTTTGGAATCGTATGACTCATTGATACCAACAACTTGAAATATGTTATTAAGGATAAAGTTGGATGAGAGATTTGAAGCCACATATGGGGGTGATGTCGTAGCTGCTGAAGCCAGCATCGTAAATAAGTTTCTCCCATTCTTTTCTATCTCTTTCTTTTCCATTCAACATAGTGAGGATCACCAAGTCATAGTTCAGCTTCAACTCTGTCAATTCACTATCATCACTTGCTTCATCAATTGCTATGTCTACGATTATCACTTTTTCTTCTTTCCTTTTCCCTGAAATAGCGTCTTTTGCAGTTCTTCAATATCTTCACTGCGAGCTCGTCATTCCAATAATGCAAAACCCACTGCGAAACAATTGAAAGTTTATCTAAGAATTGAAATTATACAGTCATGCTAGAAATTTCATCGCCTTTGTCAAAAATAACAAAATATATATATATATATATATATATATTTATTTATATATATATATATATATTTAAAAGTCTCTATTTAGAACCATTGTTCAATTTTTTATGACCGAAAATAATATATTAAAATAACAAAAAAGCACGTGTGTTTAACGCATTTATATTCATATTCTTTATAATAATAAAATATATTAAAATTATAATTATAAAAATAAATATAAATAACTTTTGCAATTTTATTACAGAAGATTTTTATTTATTAACTTAAAATGGTTAAATTTAAAAAAAAATGAAATAGAAAGTGTTTAAATTAAAAGAAAATATATATTGAAGAATAACACTATAATTAAATGTGGACAACAAAAAAAGGAATCCTCGTTTTATATTATATATATATATATATATATAATAGTATAGATGAAATGGTTAAAAAAATTGTTAACCTGTAAGAATATTGTATTATTTACTAAATTATATACTTGAAAAATAGTTATTAATCAATTATACATATCAAATAATTAGTAAACTAACGAATTATTTAAATAACAACTTATCAAAATTACAAAATAAAATCACTTAAATAATACCGCTATTGATATTTTTTTTTCATCTTTTTTTACTATTTTAACCCGAGAATATCAATGAATATAAAATAATATAATTTGAAAATATAATTTATTTTTAAAAATGTGTTCATATATGTTTTATATAAATATTTTATTTTTAAAAAGATTTACTTCTATAAATCATAACTATATTAAAAGATTTAATTATATAATATTTTGTACCAACATATAAATTTATAATTTGAATAATAAAATATCTTTACAATATATATGAAATATTATTGTTATTATTGTTAATTATGAATTTTATTTATTATCTTAAAAAAATATGTAATCTAACAATTTTATGTGGATTTAAATTTTATTTATTTGTTTACATTTAATTTATGCTACAAAAATATATATAATTTAATTTTCATTTTTTCATGTTGCATATATAGCTTAAAAGAAATATAATTAATATTACTATTATTATTTCAAGATTATTTTAACATTTTAGTATAATTTCCAATATTTATCCCTATTAAAATCATGTATATATTTAAAAATTATCTGAAAAATAACTAAAGTAATAAATGTTTATTACTATTATAATTTAATGTCATTTTTTCATGTTGCATCACTAAAAAAACCTAATTTTACCAAGGGTTTTTTTTACGCGGGAATTTTAACTCCTCTAAATACATTTTCCGCAGTTACATAAACCCCTAAAAAAATGGCGTCACAATTACTGGCGACGCTAAGAGGGGTTTTGAAAACCGTCGGAATACCGGAGGTTTTAAAAACTGCCGGTAATTACCGGGATTAAAACCGCCGAAAAATCAGTTTTTTTCTTTAAAAAAATAAAATTATTACCAAAAGGGCAACCTCGACATTTCCATTGTGCTGACAAATACACTCCAACCAGTCTTTTTGAAATATAAAAAAGAACAGAATCTCTGGCAAGCAGTCTTTTTATGCTGACAAATAGATTCCAACTAGTAGTTAATAGATGCCTCTTTGGTTGTCCTGTAGCCCATGTGCAACCAAGTTTAGCAATTAGCATTCAAACTCTGTAAAAATCAATTACACATTTTCTATGTTCACAATAAGGTAAAACCACATATTAAGAAGGTTTTCTAGTTTAAACAAAATGATTTGCACCAATAAAGAGATAATATAAGTCATAGCAGTTTAGTTTACAAAGCACCAGATTTCAATGGTCACATATATTTAAGAAAGATGGCAATAAGTATAAAACATGTCATATAGATAATACCTCTATAAATATGTCTAAATGGCCATGTATTATCATGCAAATCCTTGGCTACAAGCTCCTGAGCATTGAATAATCCTATCAAACAAACACCGTTATGGTCAACATGAAAACTTCTTCTGATTATTATAGCTCTAGCTCCAAAGGATAAACAGAAAACGGAAATGTCATCTGTGCATAGACCTCATCAGTTTCAGGATCAGCCTGGAAAAAATACACAACAAAACCATATAATGTATTAAATCAGACAAACTAACATTGTCTCGAATCAGTAAGTCACATGTGGGAAGTTCACGTACATGCAACGCCACATTGTGAAGCATGCAAATCAACTTGGAGGGAAGGTTAGGGTAACTGGGAATGAATTCAGTCTCCTTTTGCGTGGAGGCTACAACCTGCAAGTTACAGTATCACAAAGAACGTAAATCAAAAATCAAAATACAGAAATACGAAGCTCGTAGAATAGAATCATGGTATATGAAGTCTACTTGTTCGTTGTGTCCTTGGGGCAAGTACACCACAAGACTTCCAACAAGAGGCAAAGACACCAATGGTCCAGCACAAGCATGCCATAACTCTGAATTGATCGTCTTGTTTTCCCCTGCTAACAAAACAAACAGACCTTTTAACAGACATTTTTATAACTTTATTTTTTTAAATGCTTTTTTTTGTCTGAAACAGAGAAAAATACTGAAATTGTTGAATCCATTTATGTACAATTTCTTCAAGCCTGCTATTGAACAAGAGATGGAGATTTGAAAAGTATATATTATTATAGAATAAAGACATACAAAATTCTTTAATAATTAATATTTCTGAGGAGGTAGCAGCTTTAACATGTATTTACAATTGACAAAAAGCAGTTTTAGTGCAAAAAGCAAAGGAACAGATGTTGCATATTCCTCTTGTGAGAATATACAGAGAAGGTAAATAAATAAAATTGAAAACCCTTTTCTTTTCTTAAATATTTTATTACACAGGAATCATATACTCTTTGAAGACTGTCACATTATACTAATTTAGAAAGTTAACAGAAAAAATAAAACTAAGTACTTCATAAAACTATAAAAAGTTAACATTCAGTCTTTAGGTTATGATTGGACATGGAAATGTATTATTATTGTAGTGATAATAAAAATAAAAAATCAAATAATAAAAGTAGCCACTTTTAGATCTTTACCCGGATTAACTAATATGTTGATCCCAAGGCTAGGAAATCCTAAATGGTCTGCATAAAAATTTTCATAAGAAGGATGCATTAGAAATATAAAATGGAAATATGAAACAAAAGATGAAGTATGAAAAGAAGGAGTATTCAACATTTACAATATACCAAAAAGTTAAAATACCAATAAATAAATAAATAAAATCACAATATTCTAAAAGTTCTCAGATTTCTCACATTTGCCTAAATTTATAGTGATTTTGCTAATCTATTTCTTCAATTAATCCTCTTACGTCATTTAGGAAGGGAGTATCTCTTACGTCATTTAGGAAGAGTCCGTTGATGTAACCCATATGTTATCATCATGCAAAGCCAATTGAAGAATAGGATTTTCCTCAGTACAGAGCAAAGCACTCTCTCTTGTTTGCAAGTCTATCAAGTATACACATATAAAACAATTAGGAGGCACAATAAAGGGACATTACATAAAATTCAATTAATCTTTTATGCAAAACTGCACTGATTGAAAGATCTCTGCCCCCACTGTAAACGATTTTTCTACTATTGTAAAAATGATAAGGTAAATATATAGAAGACTAGCCAACATATCACTGTCATCAACCAGCACAGTATAACAAATTTGAGAGAAAATCAGAGGAGAAAATAAAGAACCAGTAATTCATGCATGAAAATGTTAGTTCCAAGCAAAGACAATTTAGTTTACCTACACGAAAAATGGCTTCCAAAACATTGGCATCTGTTTTTATCATATTCATAAGCTTCCCAGATGTGCACTTCTTTCGACCATCATTAGTTAGCCTTAAGGATTTTCTAAATATAGCAGCCACCTATAATCAGACAAGGTCACATCATATAAACTGTGTTGATAGATAAAACAATAAATACTTTTGGATAAACCAGTTTATTGATTGTTGTCTAGATTGGATGAATATGATATATGAGCTCTAAAGAGAAAGAGACGTCATACCAAAGTTGATCTAAGCCGAAAACCAACACGCATATCATTCTAAAAATACTGTGCTTCAGAAAGAACACCAGTTGTAAGGGTAATTTCCCTTTGGTGTGAATAAATAGTACATTTAATTTTTCTGAGGCAGGCTATAGAGCACATACTAAACGAAGCTTCTCTGTTTTGGTCAAGATCTTTGTGAAGTATGTACTCATGGCTGCTTATATAATTTAAAACACTTAAAACATGTTTTACATTGGACCAAAACTCTTGAAGCTATGATAGACAGAAGCCATACCACTCCAACAAATATAGAGAAGGCGTAGATGACCAATCTAGGATGGATCTCCTCTTTGCATTGACTGCATTCCCAATAAGAGTAAAAAGTGATAATGTAGCTAGAACAAGCCAAAAACATACTTGCAATAATAACTATCTCAGAAGTCATACCAAGGATGGTTTTTTTTATTAGTTGACAGCTTAAAACAATGTTTCAAAGCTCATACATACCAATCATCAGTTGCATAGCCTATAGAAGAACAGTATGTTTGACAAGCTTAATTTTGGAAAAATAGTAGTTTATTTCTCAAAAGTTCTTTCTGCAAGTTAGCAGATATAATAAAATATTTCTCCAAGGTGAAGTAAACACAAGAAGTACCATAATACACATACCTCCTTAGTCATAATATCTCCAAACTTGGTAGACTTAGAAGATCTTCCCTGCACGATGATCTTTCTCAGGTAATCTGAATGACAAAAACACCAAATAGTTGACACAAATGACCAAGGGATAAACAGACAGTGCTGTAGATAATTAAGACTATTTAACTGTGTCGAAAAATATATTGATAAAAAGACCATACTAATTTCCTTCATTACATTATGCAACGACTTTTCCTGGATTATTAGCTCGTTAGCCAATTAGACATTTTTCTTCTCCAACATAAATCATTTTGCATTCTCATCAGAACACATGCAGGTATTTACTACGTACAGCACATGATACACAGAATCTTGAAAGCCAAAAGCACCATCGAGTGAATACAATACAACCTTTTTTTTATCATCCTTTTTAGTTTTTACAGGGTGCCAAGTGTGTCAAGCATACCAATCTCATTTTTTCTTGTTCAGTTAGGCAATTATGTATATGATACTCAATGATTACTTTATGGAGAAGATGAAAAGGAAAAGTAAAGTTCCAAACTATTGAAGTCGAATCCTATAACTAACATTTTCTTCTAACAACAAAAATGGTTTTAAAAATATAGAACATATTGTTAGAACCTTTTCTTCAAAATTATTGTTATTATTATTACCATGACAGACCCGACCAGAGTGTCGATGATTAAGAATAGGGGGAACTGAACGGCGAAGAAGAATATGCGAAAGAGCGATTTGCGAGTTAGAAAATGCTGAGAAGAAAGCCAACAAAAATCGAAGTCAAGATCAAAGACAAAGAAGAACTCGAGGAAGCTCGCCGATGCAACGCTTCCGTCACCACTACCGTCCCTGCTGGCATTACTTCTCTCCTCCGTCAGCTGGATCGCGGCGGTGAAGATCCGCTTCCAAGGTGCATCGTATCGGCCTCTCCTCGTAAAACCCTAGCCTCAGTCTCCCACCTTTCTTCCCCAGTAGAGGTCAAAGTGAAGCTGCGCCTCGCAGACACCAATGCCCACCGCCGTGTCACCAGCTTGCTCTCCCCCTTCCACGTCGTCACCCACCACCAGAAAAACCTCTTCTTCGACGCGCTGCGTCCGAGCTCTCTGAGCACAGCGCTGTGCTGCGCTTGTGCTTCTACGGTGACGACGAGCGGTGTGTCGTTTCGCTGAAGGTGCGAGCGGTGCTGGTGGACAACGTCAGTCATGTAGAGGAGGACGAGGAGGATCTGGACCCACGGGTCGGACACGATTGCTTTGCAGAGCCTGAAAAATTGGGATCGGTGGAATCTAGGGTTTTGCGGAAGGTGAAAAAGAGTTTATAGGATTGAGAGGATTTGGGAGAAGATAAAAAGGAAAAGTAAACTTTCAAACTAAACGAAAAAAAAGGAAGAGGAACTAGGTTCACATTGATTAGCCCGAAAAATTATTTTAAAAAAATAAATAAGTGTTGGGGCGGTTTCTGTTTATAAACCGCCATTATTACTTGGGTTTTAAAAACCCAAATTAAAATATAATATTTTTGTAGTTCATATATAACATAAAAGAAATATAATTAATATTACTATTATTATTTCAAGATTATTTTAACATTTTAGTATAATTTATAATATTTATCCCTATTAAAATTATGTATATATTTAAAAATGATCTGAAAAATAACTAAAGTAATAAATGTTTGCAAGGATTCTTATGAATTTAATGTTGGTTTTTAACCTTTATATTACTGCAGTTTAAAAGCAGTAACTGTATTTTAATAACTGCTGCTAAATGCAAGATATTAGTAACATCGTTTCCATCCTAAGTTGACCTAAATTCAGATTAAATTTTCAAATGATAAAAACTTTGTGTAAAGGAAAAGGAATATAATTTAGAATGGGAAAAGTTATTATACCTTGAGTAAAACTGCATCAGCTGAAGGGATGGATTTGAACATATCCCCACCAACAAAGTTCAAATTTTCAGATCCAGTCAAGTTGGACACAACCTGTGGTTGATCAAACACCGTGCACTTCATGTGAGGGAAGAGTTCATTGATGAGACTCGTGACAGCACCAGTTCCACCTCCCACATCGACAAGGGAACCCAATCCCTCAAACACATGCTTGCACTCTTCCAGAGCCATCTTGAACATTCTAGAATCTGCTGCCATTGCTTCATGGAACATGTTAAGCGTATCAGATTCAGTGGTTTTGTTCAAAAACTCCCAGAAACTCTCACCGTTGGCACTCTCATACAGTGAGAGTTCCTTATCCTCAGTGAACCACTTGTTGGAGGAGTGCCACATATCGATGGAACTCGAATGAAGCGCGCCCTTAACAATAGAAGCCAAACACGTTGACTCGCTTCGGATCAGAAGCTTGGAAGGAGGGGTAAGATCATACACTGTTTCCTCTCCTCCTGCTCCTTTATATGACGCCACTGTTGTTTTGGCGAAGAACCCATTATGTGTTAGAAGGCGGATGAATCGGTGGAGGACAAAGAGTTTTGAAGGGTGCAATTTCAGTGCAGAGGCTAACTCAGAAATGGTCATGGGTTCTCCGTGGCTGTGGATTGCGTCCGCTATGCCTAGTTCCATGGCGGACTTGAGAGCCATAGAGCTCACGAAGTTGTATTAAAGTGTAATGCAAATTCTAGAAGAATGTAGAAGCACCTTAGATAGAAGAATTCAAATGTAATACAAATTCTAGAATGTTGTAGAAAAGTCTAAGATAGGAAGAAAAATCAAGAATAGTCTACTTATGTAAAAATCTAGAATATTCCACATAAGTTGTGGCTAGCATGTTCTAGAATAATCCATGGGTCTATAAATACCCATGTACTCTACCATTTGATGTATGTAGACAAAAAGCCAACATCTACAACAACTAAGACCACTCCAACACTTTTTCCAACTACTACTTCTACATTCTACTATCTCCACATTTTCTCTACATTTTCTCTACCTCATCAACTATTCCTTTCACAACCTCAATATACTAACAGTGGTACCAGAGCTACGTTCGGTCATCTACTGGGCGTAGATAAAATTTTCAACCACCTTAAACAAAACTATAACTCCATTTTGTACTACCTCAAAGATATTTTCTCAACTCATGGCAACTACCAATCAAACATCATCAATTCCAGTACCTACTTTCACAGGTGAAAATTATGATTTCTGGAGTGTCAAAATGAAGACATTCTTCCGCTCTCAAGATTTATGGGACATCATAGAAGAAGGATTCACTATTCCAGAAGACACCTCCACTCTTACTGCAGCTCAAAAGAATGAGTTGAAGGAAAACAAGCAAAAGGATTCAAGGGCTTTATTTGTTCTTCAACAAGCAGTTGATGACACAATTTTTCCAAGGATAATTGGTGCCACCAGTGCAAAGCAAGCTTGGAACACAATACAAGAGGAGTTTCAAGGAAGTGACGAGGTACGCAATGTTAAACTTCATTCTCTAAGACAAGAGTTTGAATTATTAAGAATGAAAAAATCTGAGACCATCAAAGACTACTATTCTAGAATAAAAGAAATACTTAGTCAGATGAGAGCCTATGGGGAAAATATTCTTGACAAAAAGATCGTTGAGAAAATTTTAATTTCTATTCCCCAAAAATATGATGCAATCGCAACTGCGATTGAACAAACAAAAGATTTGGCTATATTGTCAGTAACACAACTAATGGGCTCTCTTGAAGCTTATGAACAAAGATTTAAAAGGCATGAAGAAGACTCAGTTGAAAATGTCTTTCAATCAAAACTAAAATTGCGGTCTCAGAAAGAATGTAAAGGAAATAAAAGTAAAAGAGAAATTGCTAGAAATAAAGAAAATTCTAGAAGCTTCTCTATGACTCATCAAGGAAAATATCCTCCATGTGGCATCTGTAAAAAGACAAGTCACTTGGAAAAAGATTTTTGGCATCATGGAAAACCTCAATGCCACTATTGCAAGAAATTTGGTCACATAGAAAAGTATTGTCGTAATAAAAATAAACATCAAGCAAACTTTGCGGAAGAAGAGAATCAGGAGAAACTCTTATTCTACGCCAATCAAGAATCTCCTAGGGGAGAAGGAATTTGGTACTTGGATAGTGGATGCAACAATCACATGGTGAAAGATCAAAGCATCTTCAAAGACATTGATAAGTCTGTGAATGTCAAAGTTCGGCTAGGAAATGGCACCACAGTGGAATCTCGAGGCAAAGGAACTGTCATGGTGGAGACAAAGAAAGGTACGAAATTCATCAAGGATGTTTTACTAGTTCCTAATCTTAAAGAGAATCTTTTAAGTATTGGCCAAATGATGGAAAATGGATATTCTCTTCATTTTGAGAAAGATACATGCAAAATTTATGACAGTAAAATGATAGAAATTGGCCAAGTAAAAATGGAGAAGAGAAATAGAAGCTTTCCTATAAGATTCAAACTTGGAACTAATATTGCCATGAAGGTAGAAGTTGATGACTCATGGCTTTGGCATAGGAGATTTGGCCACTTTAACACACATGCCTTAAAGCTTCTATATCATAAAAACATGATGAGAGATCTTCCATGCTTGAAAGAGAATAATGAATCATGCGAAGGATGTCTCCTCGGCAAACAACACCGATTACCATTCTCGACAAACAAAGCATGGAGAGCAAAATACTTATTGGAGTTGATTCATACCGATGTTTGCGGACCAATGAGAACGCCTTCACATCACAACAACAAGTATTTCATCCTCTTCATTGATGACTTCTCTAGAATGACATGGGTTTATTTCTTAATGGCAAAATCTGAAGTCTTTGGAGTATTCAAGAAATTCAAGGCCCTTGTTGAGAAGCAAAGTGGGAAACAAATAAAAGTACTCAGAAGTGATCGTGGCAAGGAGTACACATCTCACGAGTTTGACAAATTCTGTGAAGATGAAGGCATAGAACGACAACTTACAGTTGCATATACTCCACAACAAAATGGCGTGTCAGAAAGAAAGAATCACACAGTTATGGAGATGGCAAGATCAATGCTAAAAGAGAAAAACATGCCTAACAGTTTTTGGGCTGAAGCAGTCTACACTGCAGTTTACATTCTAAACAGATGTCCAACTAAGGCAGTCCAAGACAAGACTCCTATTGAAGCTTGGAGTGGGAGAAAGCCATCGGCTAAACACCTACGAGTATTTGGGTCTATTTGCTACATACATGTTCCTGATCAAAGGAGGCACAAGCTTGAAGACAAGACTATACGAGGAATATTCTTGGGATATAGCACACAGTCAAAAGGCTATCGAGTCTACAACCTACAAACAAAAAAGCTCATCATCAGTCGAGATGTTGAAGTTGATGAAAATGCTTCTTGGAATTGGGAAGAAGAAAAAATTTTTAAAAGCAACATTTTACTTCCAATGCATCAGTCTCAAGAAGAAACTCAAGTAGAAGCAGAAAATTCAGGTACGCTTTCTCCACCTCCACAACAACAAGATTCTTCACCTGAATCTAGTCCAAGAAGAGTAAGATCTTTGGTAGACATATATGAAACTTGCAATATGGCCATGATTGAACCTAACTATTATGAAGAAGCATCAAAGCAAGAAGTATGGGTCAAGGCTATGCAAGAAGAGATTAAAATGATTGAGAAGAATAACACTTGGGAACTCGTAAATTGCCCTCATGGAAAAGATGTCATAGGAGTGAAATGGATATATAAAACAAAGCTTAATCCTGATGGAACTATACAAAAGCACAAGGAAAGATTAGTTGCTAAAGGCTACTCACAGCAACCAGGAATAGACTACAATGAGACATTTGCTCCAGTTGCTCGCTTAGATACAATTAGAGTCTTAATAGCTCTTGCAACACAAAAAGGATGGAACATCTATCAACTAGATGTCAAATCAGCCTTTCTAAATGGAGTGCTCGAAGAAGAAATTTATGTTGAACAACCACAAGGCTTCATCAACAAAGGAAATGAAGGTAAAGTACTAAGACTTAAAAAAGCATTATATGGCCTGAAGCAAGCTCCTCGAGCATGGTATAGCAAGATTGATAAATACTTCATCAATCAAGGATTCAGGAGGAGTAAGAGTGAGCCAACACTATATATTAAGGCACAAGGTCAGTACCATCTCATTGTCTCTTTATATGTTGATGATCTTATCTATACAGGAAACAATATAGAGATGATGAAAGAATTTAAAGAAGACATGATGAATACATTTGAAATGACCGACCTTGGCTTGATGAACTATTTCCTCGGTATAGAGGTGAAACAACAAAAAGAAGGCATATTTATCTCTCAAAAGAAATATATTGAAGCTCTACTAAAGAAGTTCAAGATGAATGGTTGTAAACCTGTCGCTACTCCGTTGGTGGTAAACGAGAAGCTACAAAAAGATGATGGAGCACAAGAAGCAGATGCATCACGATACAGAAGTTTAATTGGAAGTCTCCTCTATCTCACAGCCACACGACCAGACATTATGTATGCTACAAGTCTTCTATCAAGATTCATGCAAAAGCCAAGTCAGATTCATTATGGAGTAGGAAAAAGAATTTTAAGATATCTACAAGGCACAAAGGAGTTTGGCATATGGTACAAAACTATGACTAACTCAAGGATGATTGGCTACACAGATAGTGATTGGGCAGCATCAATGGACGATATGAAGAGTACGTCAGGATACGCTTTCTCACTAGGATATGGTGTTTTATCTTAGGCATCGAAGAAGCAAGCAACCGTGGCACAATCAACAGCAGAAGCAGAGTATGTAACAGCTGCTGAAACCACGAGTCAAGCAATATGGCTACGAAGAATACTTGAAGAAATGGGTGAACCACAAGATGTGCCGACTACTATCTATTGCGACAACAAATCGGCAATAGCAATAGCAAAAAATCCAGTCCATCATCAAAGAACAAAACATATAGCCATTAAATATCACTTCATTCGAGATGAAGAGACAACTAAACAAATTCGACTCGAGTACTGCCCAACAAAAGACCAAATTGCAGATATCTTTACGAAGGCATTACCACGACCAAGATTTGAACTACTACGCACTATGCTTGGAGTTACCGAATTTGCATTAAGGAGGAGTATTAAAGTGTAATGCAAATTCTAGAAGAATGTAGAAGCACCTTAGATAGAAGAATTCAAAATGTAATACAAGTTCTAGAATGTTGTAGAAAAGCCTAAGATAGGAAGAAAAATCAAGAATAGTCTACTTATGTAAAAATCTAGAATATTCCACATAAGTTGTGGCTAGCATGTTCTAGAATAATCCATGGGTCTATAAATACCCATGTACTCTACCATTTGATGTATGTAGACAAGAAGCCAACATCTACAACAACTAAGACCACTCCAACACTTTTTCCAACTACTACTTCTACATTCTACTATCTCCACATTTTCTCTACATTTTCTCTACCTCATCAACTATTCCTTTCACAACCTCAATATACTAACAAGTTGTACACGTGTTTGTACAGGTGGATTTGAGCGTGATATATTTCACTCTCTTCTCTGCCATTGCTACAGAAACCCATTTTTGTTTTTGTTTTGACATACTTTGCTACTTGTTTGGTTTATGCTTTTCGATGTATACGTAGTAGTAGTTCATCTTATATATGTTTAAATCGAGCTACAAAACAAATGCTATGATTTTCTAATGGTCGTGTCCTTTGTGAAGTGGAATTAATACGTTGCAGTGGTGGGAATCTTGTGGTTATGGTCGGCCATATAGAGCGTTCGTAAGTTACTAAGTTTCATCAGTTTACAATGGTTGAGGTTGGTGGATTTGGGTTAGGTGTGAATCTATGATAATGACTGCTTCGCTTGGTGACTTTGACTTCTTTTACCATGAGTCAAGGCTTGAATTTTTACACTCATAGTTTTCTATATATTTGGAAAGACATGAGAAAAAGAAAGATGATTAAATAGTAAAATAAAATATTATAAGATATATAGTTAAACCAATGTAGTTTAATTAGAGATATCAATGAAGATATAAATTAAACATTTTTTTTTTCATATTTTAATTATATAATGTAAAATCTTTTAATTATTTTCTGATTCTATGGTTTAATCTTTGCATCAAAGGGTGCATGCATATGACTTCTCGGGATTGGTCATCATAAAATAATTTGGGTATTGAAATTAAATACAACGTGGTCACACTCTTTTTGTCTTAAAATATGTTTCCAAAATTGTCCTGCAAATAATAATTTGAATAATTAAGTCCAAATAATTCAAATTAATGATAATAAGAATTAATAATCCAATTAAGCCCAAATAGTGAAAATGAGACAATAATGGAGAATTAAACACTATTCACTAATACAATATGGTACGAAAATCTAAGTGAATAGTACAAAATAGTGATTCATCATTAAGCCCATGAAGGCAACCTTTGTGTTTCAGCCCATGAAGATGGCTAGTAAGGTGAAGCATTCTCGAGTGGCGCTCAATGCCTTTGCCACAACGTGTTTCTTCCCTACTGCAATTTTCACATGCTGCACATGATGGAATACATTGTAAACGTGATTCATACATGGCTTTTGATCCTTTAGATTCGCTTGATGATCAGGAACTTGGTTAAACATCGTGGGGAAGGCATGACTTATCTATAAAAGTCACCTCCCACCTTTTGTAACTTCACTTTGATGATAATGGTATTGAACCCCCTATTGAGAATACTCCAAGCCTTCAATCTTCTTCAGATTCACGGCTAGAGAGAGTTTTTGAGCCTCCTCTAGCCACCTTCCTTAGATAGGAATCCTTTCTAGGCTTCAATATGCACCAAATAACATCAACTATTCACCATGCATTTCAACGAACACCTGAGGTGCATTCACTCATTCCGCTAGCATTCACTTTTCTCATCTATGTGCAACTCCAACAAGCATAGATCGACCTCCAATCATCCATGGAGGATGTTAGTAGCATCATTCCTTGCGCTGAACTATTGGGAGATAGAAGTCATCTTCTCAATCAAATGCCTGACTTCAGCAAGTGTATATCTCCAAGAGCTCCACAATTGGCAGCGTAAATTATACTTCTCTTCATGTTGTTCAAACGTTCATAGAAGTATTGAAGAAGAAGTTGTTCAGAAATCTGGTGGTGTGGGCAACTTGCACAAAGCTTCTTAAATCTTTCCCAATACTCATACAAGTTTTCACCACTGAGCTGCCTAATCCTATAAATGTCTTTCCTTATGGCCATGTTCCTTGATGCTGGGAAGAACTTCTCCAAAAACAATATCTTAAGATCATCCCAACTCGTGATAGACCTAGGCGCAAAGTAGTACAACCAATCCTTTGCCACGCCTCTAATGAATGTGGAAATGCCTTTAGGAAGATGTGATCTTCAGGAACATCAAGAGGCTTCATTGTGGAAAAAAACTATGTAGAACTCCTTCAAATGTTTGTGTGGGCTCTGCAAGACCATGAAACTTAGGCAGTAAAAATAAGCAGTCCAGTTTTGGGAACATATGGAACGTCCTCATTAGGATACTTGATGCACAAGCTTTCATAAGTGAAATAAGGTGATTCCTACTCGTATTCAGAATAGCTAGATGGTTTGTATTGACTATAGGAGATTGAA
The DNA here is from genome assembly GCA_027742785.1 of Vigna reflexopilosa. Lineage (NCBI taxonomy): Eukaryota > Viridiplantae > Streptophyta > Magnoliopsida > Fabales > Fabaceae > Vigna > Vigna reflexopilosa. Next base: position 29,510,792 of record CM050911.1, on the reverse strand, counting down.
CCAAGTCACTCGAAATGACAACTTTCCTTTGCCATTCATGGATCAGATTCTAGACCTTTAGACAGGTAAGTCACATTATTGTTTTCTAGATGGATTATCAGGGTATTTTCAAATTTGTTTAGCCCCGGAGGACCAACATAAGACAACTTTAACTTGTCCTTTTGGTACATATGTTTATCGAAAAAATAAATTTGGCCTTTTCAATGCTCTTGGTACATTTCAGCGATGTATGCTGAGTATTTTTACAGACTTATTGAAGCATTATATTGATGTTTTTATGAATGACTTTAGTTGTATGGTTCAACTTTTGATAATTGTTTAGCTAATCGTTCAAGATTTTTGGAGAGATGTGGGGAAACTAACCTTGTTTTGAATTTTTAAAAGTGTCATTTTATTGTGGAACAAGGTATAATTTTGGGTCATGTTGTTTCCAGGAATGGTATATCTGCAGGCCCTGCTAAAATTGATGTTATTTCATAGTTTCCTTACCCCTCTTTTGTACGAGATTCGATATTTTCTTGGTCTTGTAGGGTTTTACAGGAGGTTTATATAGGACTTTAGCAAGATAATTAATCCTCTCTCCAACTTTCTTCAAAAGGAGTACCATTTGACTTTGGAGAGAGAAAACCACTTTTGATTCCTTTAAAAGGGAACTCACTACCACTCCCATCATCCAACCACCTGAATGAACATTGCCATTTGAGTTGATGTGTGATGCATCAAACTTTGTAGTAGGAGCGGTGCTTGCACAAAGAAATGGGAAGCTACCACATGTGATATATTATTCTTCCTGGACATTGGACACTGCACATGCTAATTATACCACAACTAAGGCATTACTAGCTTTCGTATTTGTCTTGGATAAATTTAGATCACACACACTTGGATCCAAGGGAATTATTTATATAGATTATGCTACATTGAAATTCCTTCTAAAGAAAGAAGATTCCAAACCAAGGTTGATCTAATGGATGCTACTACTCCAAGATTTTGACATTGAGATTCGAGACAGAAGTGGGGCACATAACCTAGTAGCTGACCATCTTAGTAGGATTGAAAAAGAAGAAGATGAAATTCCTATTCAGGATGACTTTCCTGATGAGATCCTACTAGCATTGACTACTATAAAGGATATGTATCCTGAACCTTGGTTTTAACTATTTGGTTATTTATGCTATACCTCCATCTTTCTCCAAATCTCAGAGGGCTAACCTGAAAAGTGAGGCAAACTACTATGTATGGGATGAACCATTCTTATGGCGCATTGGTAGTGACCAAGTCATAAGGAGGTGTGTTCCTCGCATAGAGATACATGGTAATGGTTCCAAAACCATTATTTTTATACTTAAATTTGACACTAAACAAATTCTTTATGACTTAGAAACTAGCTTGAAATCATGCATTTTGCTTATGTTAAAGAATAAGAGAGTCAAAGGTGGTTTTCTTGGTTTTATGCTTGGTTTTCCTTGATTTGGCAAGAATAAACATGAATTGGATGAAGGAATTTGAAGTGGCAAGGAGCTAAACTCAGAAGAAGTGGAAGAAAGGCACAAAAGAGGAATCACAGCCACCGCTCAGTGCCAATTACCGTTGAGTGCTCTTCTTGATGATGAATCGACTGGACGACGCTTAAGCGCCAACGCTGAGGGGAAAATCAAGTGTCGCAGCCACCACTGAGCGCAAACCCACCGCTGAGCGCCAACCTCTTTAGAGAGTTCACTGCCTCCCGCTTGGGCGTCAACGTTGAGTGTTATTCTAGAGAAGACGCACCTACCGTTGAGCGGTAATCCAGCGCTGAGCGTGAGTCTCTTGGGTATCTTTTGGGTAATACCAGCTTTTACAAACTATATATTGATTTGCACGACCCAAAGAAACACTATTTTCACCCCTTCGAGATAGATTTTGGATGTGGAAGCTCCAATCTACAAATTCTAGGGTTTTATCTTTCATTATTTTCATCTAGATTCACCATGTCCATGGTGAACTAAACCTCCATTGTTGTTGGGGAAACGATGTAATCCTTTGAAACTCTCATGTATTGAATTGATTTGTTAATCTATATGCTTTACTTCATTAATTGTTAGAGTTTTCCCTCTATTCTATATGCATGCCTTGTTTAACCCATTCAATAGCGTGATCTTTGATTTTGTCGATATGGACACATACGGGAAAATCTAGACATGGGGGAATTCTCTCGGGAGCAATATTACCTAGACATAGGGATAGGAGGACCGATTGCCTTTAAGCTTCTGTGCGAATGTAATGCATGATCAATTGCTAGGGAGACAAGACATTGTAAACTAGTAATTAGGAGTAGGCTCTGTTCACCGAGACATCGGGTTTAGGGTGAATTAGAAAGTGGCATTAACATTAATGAAGGAATAAAATTTGTAAAAACATGAGAGTGGATAGGATAAAGTCGGAAACCCCAACAACATAATTCATCCATATATCTTTCACCTACGTATTTTCTTGGTCACTTGATCAACCTTTGCATGCATGTTTATTTTTTGTTTTGCATTCAAAAACCCAAATTTCATTTCTCAAGTCTTAAATAATCAACAAATCACATGACAATTTAGGCCAATGAGTCTCTAGGGAAAACGATATACAATCTTACAATTTATATTACTTGATACGATTCGGTACACTTGCCGGAATCTTAACAAGTTTTTGGCATCGTTGTCGGGGACTCGTGGTTTAACTATTATATTCGTGTGATTATTGTTAACTTTGACTTGATTCTTTTATGTTTGTTGTAATAAATGTTTTCTAGGGTTTTGGGCCTAACGGTTACAGGTGATAACGGTTCAAAAACTGTTATTTTCATATTTAAATTTGACATTAAACACACCCTTTATGACTTAGAATTAGCTTGAAATCATGCAATTTGCCTAATTTAGAGAATAAGAGAGTCAAAAGTTGTTTTCGTGGTTTTATGCTTGGTTTTCCCCTGTTTTGGCAGGTTTTATCAGGAATTGAATGAAGGATGTTGAAGTAGAAGGGAGTTGGACAAAAGAGAAGGTGGAAAAGTGAGCAAAAGAAGAGTCGCAGCCACCGTCGGGCGGTGAACTCCATGCCCAACGCTCAAGCGTAAATGCTGGGGGCTGGTTTTAAGTGTCGAACTCACCACCGGGCGGTGGACTATTGGGCCTGGGCTACCTGGCCTAGACATTCATATGATTTGATCGTATAAGACTTGAAAGAAGAATAATTTGGTATTTTGATGCCAAGATAAAATTAAACATGCAAAATGCAAAACTTGAATCAATTGGCAAATGAAACTATGGATGAATGGAGTAGTTGGGGCTTACAGATTCATCCTAATCCACTCCCTTATATTTACTTTTCTTATTAAATTCGCTTTATTATCAATGTCATGCAACTTTCTAAATTACTTTAAACCCGATCGCTCGACGAAAAGAGCCTATTACCATAATTTCTAGTTTACTATCGCTAGTCTCCCTAGTAATTACTAATGCATTAATCTCAGAAGCTTAAAAGCAATTGACTGTCCTACTCCTATCGCTAGGTAGTATTGCATAATAAAGAGAATTCTTAACAGTTCTAGATTTCCCCGTACGTCGCCGTATCGATAAAATCAAAGATCATGATACCAAATGAGTTAAATGATGCAAGCTCTATCCACAGAAAAGAAAACTCAAACTATTAATAATACAAGCATATGAATAAAATAAGAATTTCAATATAAGAGAGTTTCAAAAGGATTACATTGTTCCCCAACAACAATGGGATTAGTTCACCATAAACATGGTGAAACTAGATGGAATTAATGGAAAGAATGAAAGAATAAACCCTAGAATTGGTAATTTGGAGCTCCCGCATCCAAAAGCCGCCTCCAAGGAGTGAAGAAGGTGCTCTGACGTCTGTGTTTGCCAAAAGATTACTCTGAGAATTGCACTGGGTCTATTTATAGGCCATAAAAATAACAGAAATTTGGCCCAGGCCCATTCGTTTAAGCGCTCAACGCTAGCTAACACTCAGTGGTGGCCACGTAGGATGCTCAACGCTCACTGGACGCTCACCGGTCTACGATTTGGACACCCAGCACTGGTTTGGTGGTAGGCGGTGGTTGTGGCTCCTCCTTTTCATCTTTGCTCGCCCTTTCTTAATTCCAAGTCCTTCCTTCTTCATCTTCATCATTCAATTCTCGTAAAATCCTGGCAAAACAATGTAAAACCAAGCATAATATCTCTAAAACCACTTTTGGCTCTATTGTATTCAAACTAAGATGTTTTACATGATTCTAAGCTAATTCTAAGTCATAAAGATTGTGTTTTGATATCAAATTAATGTATAAAAATAAGATTTCAATATAAGAGAGTTTCAAACGGATTACAATTTTCCCGAACAACAATGGGTTTAGTTCATTATAAACATAGTGAAACTAGATGGAATTAATGGAAAGAATGAAAGAATAAACCCAAGAATTGGTAATGTGGAGCTCCCGCATCCAAAAGTCACCTCCAAGGAGTGAAGAAGGTGCTCTGACGTCTCTATTTGCCAAAAGATTACCCTAAGGGTCGCACTAGGTCTATTTATAACGTAGAAAAATAACAGAAATTCGGCCCATGCCCATCATTTAGACGCTCAGCGCTCACTACCGCTCAGCGGTGGACTCCCAGGACACTCAGCGGTCTCCTAGCGCTCAGCGGTGCGCGACTCTGACGCTCAGCGCTGGATTGGTGCTGAGTGGTGGACGTGACTCTTCTTTTGCATCTGTTCTCATCCTTTCATGAGTCTAAGTCCTTCCTTCTTCATGTCCATCATTCAATTCACATCAAATCCTGCCAAAACAATGTAAGAACAAGCATAATATCTCTAAATCCATTTTTGTCTCTCTTGAACCTAAACTAAGGTATTTTGCATGATTCTAAGCTCATTCTAAGCTATAGAGGTTGTGTTTTGATATCAAATTAATGTATAAAAATAACGGTTTTCCAACCGTTATCACTAGGCCTTTCTTAGCCCCACATTGCTTAATTTTCTCATTCCAAGAGGCTTTATAAGCTTCCTTGCAACCTAAAGTTCAAAGCTATGGAAAACGAATTACTCTTCTTTTCTTTTAAGTCCAAGCTATGTGAAGTCCCACATTGCTTGTACTAAAGGAAAATGAAGAGTTTATAAACGTTTCCTCACTAGAAATGAAACGAAAGCAAAAGAGGCAAAATAGAAGCCCATGAAACCTACACTATTCTTTTTGTACATTTTGTCACTATGAAAACTCTTCATTGTTGCCCCATCTATGATCATATCAAAAGTGCATGTGGTTTTCTTTTCTAAAACATATGTTATGCAATCACAAATGATATCTCAAGTAGAAAGCAGTAAATATGCACACATAGACTGAATTAACACAAACATGTTCTCAAGAAATCATACACATTAAGGTAATGAACATGTAACACATATTTGTACATGTGTTTTTAATAATGTGTTGTCATCATAAAAAACTAGAAGCACTGTGAGATTGTAAGGTTTAGCTAAACTAGTGCTCCCCCAAACTTAAACCATTCTCCTCATCTTAACATATATATTCATCTCAACTCAAGGCAAGGAGGTTAAGAGGTTAAGGATTATTCAATAAGCTTAAGGTTACAAGAATGAGACAGTTTTTCTTTAAGGTTCAAAGGTTATGCATTGGCTTTTATGCTAAAAAATGTAGAATAGGTTGAAGAACAAGATGGCCTTGATCATTTGTAACACGCAAACAAATAGTTCAAATAGAGAAACTCAGGCAAAATCCACTGTGATTCCAAAGTAATAACATCAAACAATAAACTCTGGACCACAACATCTCACAAGTTAACTCAAGGTTCCAAAATTTGATAAACATCATGCCAAGAATATTGATGACAATTGAAACCAAGCATCTATCTAAACAAATACAAGCAACCACAATCTCTGTTCAACAACCTCAACCACATCATCTCAATCATATTTTCAAAAAAAGAATCACATGGATAAAGAGTAAGCACAAGAGATTTGTATTCAATTCAAGCATAACATATGATTCACTGAAATCACCAAACCAAATGCACTAGAACTATCCACTAGGTAAGTAAAAAATAAATCCAAAACATAAACACTAAAAGCAAATACTACTTGAAATTAAAATTGAAAAACTGATCAAAATGGACTCTTTGCAACTCCAGTCGTGTAGAACAGTAGCTTTACTTTTCATGTGTAAATTCTTCCTCCTCCAGTACCTTATACTCTGCAATTCCTCCACCTCCCTCATCAGTAGGGGCCTAGTCCCCAGGCCGTGCTACATGAGCAGCAAAATCTTCAAGTCATGGTTGCTCAGCTCACGCATGCCTCAAAGGTTGACCATTGATGGTTTTGAACTTGTTAGTTCCTAAGGAAGATCTTATCCTGTAACAAGAAAGCTCAAAGTAAAATTAATATCTCATAGTCAACACAAAAACCTAGTGCATATGACACAAAAACCATACAAACAAAAATAAAATGGGTAAGAAAACTGGGTTGCCTCCTAAAAGCACTTGTTTAACGTCATTAGCTTGACGGATGAAACCTAGAAGTGCGAATATTGTTGTTGGTGTTCTCCTTTCACCAACTCCTCTTGAATCACTTTCTAGCCACCAAATTAACTCTCAGAGCATATGAATCTTCATCTTAGCCCTTCCACTACCTTGACATCTTTAAACACTCACTCCTCTTGATCAACTTTGGCTTGCAAGGCTTGTGTTCTTTGTCTCCAATCAAAGAGTGATGGTAACTACGCTTTCTCATTTGCTTCTCCCTTTCTCTCATTCTTTCAATGAAACACATGGAGCATCCTCAAGGAACAGAGAATTCGGGCAACTTGTGGTGCTCAACCTTGTTGTCATTGTGACACCATTATTCCTTCAATCTCATGGTTTACAAAATGATTTGGAGGCTGCAGTCCTCCTTGTATGAACATCCCCCTGCATACACTTAGACACAACTAGGCTAAAGACACAAATTAGCCCAAGTAAAATTGAAAATCTATTTACAAGAATAAAGTAAAGAATGTACAAAAGAATAAAGTCTAAATAAGTTGGAAATTGCACAATAGTCTAGAATAGACCACGAGTCCCCGACAACGACGCCAAAAACTTGTTAATGGTTTGGCAAGTGTACTAAATCGTTCAAGTAATATAAAATGGTAAGACGAAGTATCACTTCTCAAGAGACACGTGTAACACAAGTTAATTGCACGATTAACAACTCATTTAGATTAATGAATATACGAATAAGTGCAACAAAATAAATTGACAAGAAAATAAAAGTGCTCTTTGGCATCCAGAGACGCTTAAGAGTGGAAAAGACTAGAATTGGTATGAAATGGCAATGTTAAGGTTAGTTTTCACTAATTCCCTCTTGTGTATACCAAATTTCATCTCCTCTCCATCAATTTACTAAAGTCAATCCACTAAAACACTCTAGCCCAAATCCCTTAGGTGAAAGAGCCTAGGTTTTCCCTATTAAACTCCAATCCCTTGGAAAATCAAACAGATGAACCCGCATTAATGAGCTAGGATCTTAAGACAACATGTGAATCATATTCCATCCCTAGAATCGATGACCATAAGGACTCTTGTTTCAGTTCTAGGTTCCATCTTACGTCCCCATAAGAAGAACCCAAAGAGGAAGAAGGGAATGTTCCCATAAACCCTAGCCGCCCTCCAAGCTCTCCTCTGAGTGAAATCGTGCCTCTAAAAAATCAAAGACCCAAAACCCTTCGCGTTTTAGGTTTAAATAGAACACATATCTGCCACATCAGCACCGCCCGGGTGCGAATTATCAACCGCAAATGGCGCTCAGTGCCCTTAAAGGGGCGCTCAGCGCTACTTTTCTGGATTTTCACTGCTCAGCGGTAGCCCGACAGCAGCCCCGCGATAGCTCAGCGGTAGCCTAGTGGCAGCTCACCGGTAGCCTAGTGGCAGCTCACCGGTAGCCCAACGACAGCATTCCAAAACTCTCTCTTTTTGCTGTTTTGTTTGCTATTATGACTGGATAAGCTTTATACTTTGGTGTACGTTCTTCCAAGCATTGTATTAGCTACAAAATAAAAGGATTATAGATTAAATTTCATCAAAGTATCCTAAAACACAATTATTCCTAAAACTAAGATAAAAGAGAGGATAAAGCAAGTTATAACCTAGAAAAGAGTTGAATTTTCTACAAAAGGGATACTTAAATAATGATAAGAATTAACATTATCACTCAGCATAAGAAGTGGAAGTTATCCTGTCTAAGATCATCAGACTCCTACACTTCTTACACTGCTAGAGAGATATCAGAAAGAATTGTAAGATGTTATTAGAAAGATATATATTACATAGATCTTTGAAATAATTTTGAAGTTTTGTTATGTTACAGGACTCCTTGGTTGAACAGAGCTCCCAACGTCATTTGACACAAGAAGGTCGTCAAGATATTCTTACCACTACTATTGGACGACCTTAGCACCCAAGACGGGTGCGTGTTGCTGGAGCTGGCATAGGCATTAGACAGTTCTTTGGGTCTTCCTTGCGTCCATCTTCATACGCATTAAGTCAAGAGTATGAAAAAAGGTTGAAGTAGGACATCACAAAGGAGATGACATGGGAGATCATAAAGAACGTCAAGGCAAAGTTGTATGATGAAGTCGTTGAAATGGATATGTGCCAGTTCCAATAGCAGTTTGAGCATTATGGCATGCGTCCGTAGCCATCTCATGTAGTGGAACATGTGTGATGAGTCAATATTTTCTTGACTGCACTTAGTTTATTGTGCTAGAATTAATCAGGGAATTGTGCTTAAATGTCCAGTATTTTTCTGTTTTTGCTAATTGTACTTAATTTGACCAAAAATTCTAATTTTAATTAATTTGAATTATCTGAGCTTATTATTTTCATTATTGAGTGCAGGGAAAATTCTGGAAATACAATTTGAAACATTTGGAGGAAGCAAAAACGTCTGCAATACAATGCAACTAAGTGAAATGCTCTTGGGCTGAAAAGAAATGAGAACATCATGGCCCATTATAAAAAAGGTGCTGCAATTGGAAGAGGAATGACGGTCTAGCACACAGCTGCAACATGCACAAGGAGCACACTGCTTATTCCATTTAAAACTCAATATAAAAAAAGAGAAGTGCAGCAGTCCAGAGCTCACGTCCATGTAGCAAAGATGCGGCCCACATGATGAGTCCAGTAGCAACATCACTTTGCATCCAACCTTCACATGGCAGCAGCAAGCCCATGAGGGAATTGGAGTATCTAACACGTTTTGGCTGCAACACATGAAGCGAGCATACACGCCGCCACCCATATAGGGATGTGAATCTTCATTCAATTGCAAGAGGCAAAGGGTGTCACGGCCCATGAGTAATTAAATGAGAAGCATGTTGCGGTTCACGTTTAAGGAGAATGGGGTGTACTGGGTGGAAAAAAATAGCTAACAAAGCTTTAACAAAAAGCAAGCAGCTTGTGATGTCTGGAATGACCCACAATTAAAAAAAGCAAGGCACGCACATTCACTTAAGCAAGCTTCACGCGTTTAGCAAGCAAAGAGAGCTTTCTTCGTCCAGTAAGACACCACAGCCCAAGCATTCATCCACAGCACACGTCAGCCTTCACACTCCATGCGCTGCAGCTGTTTGAAGAGGTGCACACGGAGAAGCCCACGATTCAGCTCCACATCTTCACACAGCTACACTTACGGACTTCAACACTGCAGCCAACAACTTGGAGAAAGTACGAGGTGCAGCAACAGCCCATGAACACATCAAGCCTCCATGATCCAGCAACTGCCACAAATTCCCAATGGTACAACAAAGCAAGCAGCCCATGGATCTCTTATAGCAGTACGTTAGCAGCTTGGGAGTAGGTCTTGGAAGGCGGAATAAAAAAAAAAGCACCAGCCGCCACCACGGATGGGGGCATCTTTGGTTTTCTTTAGAAGGGGAGAAGAATGGAAGGCTACGGTTAAAGGTTTATTCCAGCGTGGTCTGCACATTTATTTTTCTTTCAGCTGCTGTTTCATTGACTTTCATTTGAAATTCAAGAGGAAATGCAAATTCAGGATGATATGCGTGTTTGAATTAAAGGAGGTGCGGTGTTGGTGAGCACCAGGGTTTTTCGTTTTTAGGTGGAATCGAAAGCAATGTTTTATGTTCTACATGTTGAACACTTTCAGATGGAATGCTAGTTAATGATTTAAAGTCATTTCATTGTTTCTTCATTCACAGATTTCAACGTTTATCATCATTTAGCAATTTGGGTTCAACTCTTTGTTGTTCACGACTTTTTTTTCGTTTAGAGCTGTTCGGTGATGATGTGATGTGATAAACAACTTCAATGACCATTTACTTCTTATGCTCACTATTCATGAAATTTTTTTTTCCGGCTGTAATGTATATTTCATTTATTAGTTGTAGTCTTGCGATTAAATAACTGATGTGTTTTCTAATTTTGCAATTTGATTTCCAACTCATGCGTTTTTTATGTAACAATTGTTTTTCAAGTGGGTCATCACAAGTTTTCCATAATTTAGTTTTAATGTTAGCTTAAGTGAGTCGGGTTGGTCATTAGCGATATTGCATTGCTTCCTTGAGATTTATTGGACTGTACTTATGTTTATTCTGCTCTGCGTGACATTCTATGAAATCTGACTATGTTCTTGCAACGGGTATGTGCTTAGTTGCCTAGTTGGTGATTGCATCTTCGCTTAGTTGATCAATCTGTATAGAACACATTGAATGGAATAGGTGTATTGCGTGCGCTTAGTCCGCGATTATGATAGCATGATTAACCTTCGCTTAGTCGGTTAGTTGTGCTGGATTAGAAGTTAGAGTAGTTTATTCATCAGACTTGTGCACTTTAATTGCCATGTTGCTGCTCTGATTTAGCTCAATATTTAATCTATTATTTGCTTGCGATTCGGTATACGCTTAGTTGCCTAATCAGTGTTTAATATTTGCTTAGTTGATTAGATTATATGGTGCATGACTGATTAGATTTGTGCATTGCATTCGCTTAGTTTGCAATTCTGAAGACCGAATTAGCCTTCTCCTAGTTGGGTGATTCGTGTCAGATTTGGATTAGAGTAGTGTGTACTTGTCGTTAATCTGTGATTGGAAGCATAATAATTGAGTTAATGACCAACTGTTTTTATTCTGTATTTGATTCTGGTTTTTACATTTTTGTCTACATTTCTATTTACATTTTTGTTTGCATTCGTGTTTTAATTTAGTTCATTTGCATTCACATAACCTTTCAAAAAAACCCCACTACGTGTTTGACCTGATTCTCGAACCACATTTTGTCCTTGAGAGACGACCTAGGAGTCACTTTCTAGTCTATACTGCATTCTTTATGCACATTAAATTTGCATGGGGTTCGACACCCATCAATGTGCCTCTTACAAGTAAACATAATAATCATTTTTGTTTATTAATTTACATTGTGTATAACCTAACATTTAATTTGATAGGTAGAGGTGTCAAAGGAAGTTGCTGAGCTGCCAGTGCCCTAAGGGACGACATGGACAACACTTGTCCATGTCAGCTATATATTCTCTCTCCTATTGGGACCATGCTAGTGGCTCGTGGACTAGCCTATGAGGCATCCACTATAGTGCATGGTATGGAGCTAGGAGAAGATGAGGTCAAGGTCACTGTTAATGAAGTTATTGTACCAGAGGCCTTTATTCCTATGCACAAAGAGGAGTTTGTCATTGTGGCACATGTATTTAAGTGCTTCACCACCTGGCCTAGACATTTGGTTGGTGTTGTATCTGACCCTCTGGTAAACACTCCTACTATATACTTCTCAATTTTAAACTTTATTTCTTATTAACGTTAGAACATAACCATTTTTTTATTTAACAACAGACAAAAAAAGAGTGAAGTCCGACACCGAAGAAGACTCATTTATCTAAGGATGACCGTCTTGGTGCGTTAGATGAGCTTTGTTAGTACCTTGGCAAGTGTACCAGATCGTTATCAAGTAATATAATTGGTAAAACCCAATATCGTTCTCCCAAAGGACTCTTAGGCCTTATCTTTCATGTAAATTAATCTTATAAGACTTGAAAGAAAATTAACTTGTGGTTGAATGCAAAGAACTAAAAGTAAACATGCAAATGCAAGTGATTCAATTGGCAAGAAAAAGGTGTGGATGAATGGAGTTGTTGGGGTTTACAATTTCATCTTATCCAGTTTCTTATATCTACTCTTCTTATTAAATTCTCTCTATTATCTAATTGTTATGCAAACTTTCTTAGTCTACCCTAAACCCGATCCCTTGGCAAGAAGAGCCTACTACTAGTTACTGGCTTACTATCCCTAGTCTCCCCTAATAATTAGCAGTGAAAGTATAACAGAAGCAAAATGCAATTGATCGTCTTACCCCCTATCCCTAGGTGGTATTTGTTGATCAAGGAATTCCTTATCAGTTCATGACTTCCCCGTACGTCCCTGTATCAACAAAGGCAAACATCTATTTATCAAATGAGTTAAATGATAATAGCATAGAGCATAGATAAAGAACCCACAATTGATAATAATAGCATATGCAAGCATATGAATAAAACAAGAATTTCAATATAAGAGAGTTTCAAAAGATTACATTGTTCCCCAACAACAAAGGATTTAGTTCACTATTGACATGGTGAAACTAGATGAAATACAATGAAAGAATGGAAAAACAAACCCTAGATATCATAAATTGGAGCCTAAGCATCCAAGAAATCTTCTCCAAGGAGTGTAAAATAGCTCCGGACGTCTTCTTCTGCCAAAAGAATAATATTTGAATCGCACTAGGGTTATATATAGGGCATAAAAGTAACAGAACTTAAGCCCAAGCCCAGCAGACAACCGCTCAGCGTCCAATTTTACCGCTCAGCGGTTTCCCTCAAGCCGCACCATTGCTCAGCGGTCAGTTTCACCGCTAAGCGGTTTGCCTCTGATCGCTCTGGACGTTCAGCGTCACCGCCTGGGCGCCAGACAACAACTTTCCCTCGAATAATGGCGCCCAGCGGTTTATTTTGACGCTGAGCGATGCATAGACTCTTCTTTTTTTCATTTTTCTTCTTCTTCCTTGAGTCTAAGACCTTCCTTCTTCAATATCATCCTTAATTCTCATCAAAACCTTGCAAAACAATGCAAAACAAGCATAATATCTCCAAAAATGGCTTTTGACTCTCAAAAGACTCAACTTAAGTGTTTTACTTGATTCTAAGCTCATTCTAAGCCAGAAAGGGTGTATTTTGATATCAATTTAAGCATGAAAATAACGGTTTTTAGACCGTTATCAAGCTTTGTAACACCATTGTAGATGCGCTGATGATTGTACCATGGGATTCTACTACATTTGGAAGACACACTAAGATCCCATTATACTTGCTTCAGCAAAATGTTGAGGAGCTTCATCGCACTTGTGTAGAATTGGTCTTTATATGACCACAAAATATCCAACGTAAATTATTGACCGATGGCATATTTGTAAATAAGATAGGGTTCATTGATGTATATGTGTTCATTGTCCCCCAAATGAGTCATGAAGGAAATATATTTGATGACATCCAAGCATACATCACCAGTTGTTTTGCAATGGGGAAGGAGATATATTTTCTCTCTTATATACTTGGGTAAGTGAAGTTTGTTATTTTTAGTGTTTCGTTTGTGATTTTAGTATAGGACAATTAATTTATTACCAAATTCAGGCGTCATGGCAGCTACTTGTGATCTCCATACTGGATAACACTGTTCTATGGTTTCGTTCATTGCTCAAGTCTCCTCTCAACCGTCTTAGACTAGTAGTAGATTGGTAAGATCCTCAATGTTTGAAATTTATTTGTTATCTAAATGTATGCTAAAGCAATTTTTTTTAATAGTTCCCTTGCAGCACATATGATGTTGTCTGGAAGATCAACTACTAAAACTAAAAAGCTTGCATGGTTGGCCTGTAAGGTTTGGTATTTTAGTCCATACTTTGTTACATTTTGTACCATTCGAATGATTTTACTTAGCATTTTATACTTATGATGATATATTATAGTGTAATAGACAAACCGAGTCATTTGAGTATGGTTACTACATCATGTATTGGATAATGACCATTATTCATGCACATGTTACCAGTGGATGGGAAGCGGTAATATTTTGGTTTGAATTTTATTCTCTCTATAGTTTAGATTTCATATAAACTAATTGAAATCATTATTTTTTATGCAGAGATTCAATTTTACTACTTCAATTCTAGAGAAGTCACTTAAACTCATAAGGAAAGCATTGGCTAAATATTTAATTCAACTGCATAATAGTATGTAGATATTAGGATATAGTAAGTTCCAAGTTTATGCTTCTATGTTGATTTATGCTTTGTAAATTATTATTAGTTTAACTTTGTATATTGGATTGGTTTATGCTTCTAAGTTGATTTATGATTACATTGAATTGATTTATGCTTCTAAGAAGTTGATTTTTGATTACATTGAATGGATATATGTTTTAATATAATTTTTATTGAAAATATATGTTTCTGGATTGTTCTGGACTGTTCCGGTTGTCAAATATATGTAGATCTGTTTCTGTAGTTGGGAATGTTGCAGAAACAAACTTGTTCTTAAAAGAAAACAGGGGAATACACCTCGGTAGTGACCATAACCGAGGCAAAAAGCCCTTTATGGCATCGGTTCATATCACAACTCAAGTAGAAAGGCTAGCGAAAAAGCAAAAAATAAAAATAAAAAACAGTCTACTACCTCGGTTGGGACCTGAACTGAGACAGTAAAGTTCGAGATACTGCCTCGGTTCAGAAGGAACCCAGGCGAAAAGTCCTTCGAAAAAAAAAATAAAAAAAGGAAGCACCCTACTGCTTCGATTACCTGTGAACCGAGATGAAAATAATCATTGTCATTTCCCTCGACTCCACTAATGTCTTCTAAATATATATTCCACTTCGTAAATGCATAAAATATAAATCGATTTAAAATAAATTTGAAAAAATTATATTTGATCGCGTGTCCATGTGAAAGAAAAATAGGCAATTTAATAATTAAAACCATTGCATTAATAGAAAAGGAAAAATGAAAAGTATCCTTTCATTAGTAAAAAATAGAGTTTTTACAACACACATTATGCATCGGTTCTCCAGAAACCGAAGCATAATATTGCGCGGTGGCTTTTTTGAAAATAAGTCAAAAGTATAGGTCGCGGTTCATTGGTGAACCGTGGTCTGTATGGGAATAATCCGCGGTTCCCCCCAGAACCGCGACATAAAAACCCTCTGACGTCTCCCACGTGGCACACTTGCAATAAATGGCAGTTGAGCATCGGGGAATAAACCGCAGTTCTTTATGGAACTGTAGCCTATTCTCCCTGTAAAATTCTGACATTCCCTGATGCAGTCTGAACACCATAGAGGTCAAGGAATAGACCGCGATTCTCCCCAGAACAGCGACATAAAACCCGTCTGATTTTCCGAATGTGGCACTGCTACAATAAATGGGCAGTTGAGCGTCAGGGAAACGACCACAGTTGTTTGGGGAACCGCGGCCTATTCCCCTGCAAAATTCTGACATTCCACCCAAAAGTAGTTCAGAAATAAATTAGGGGGGAATAAGCCGCGGGTGTTCATGGAACCGCGATAGAAAGTTGGGAGAAAATTTCAAAATTGCCATTTCAGATAACTTTTTGATTTCTTTTTATCAGAATAGGCTGCGGTAATTATGGCAATCGCGGCCTATTCCACTATATTACATCGGTTTTATATTGAACCGCGGTAGTATCATTTAATTAGGTTAAAAAAAATATTTGTGAACAGTTTCGTCTTCCACGCGAATTCTCTGAAACTCAAAGCTTTCTCCTCTCCGCCGCGCCCATTCCTCTCCGCCGCGAGTGTCTTCTGCATTGTCAACTTCCACTTGGACATCGTCAACTTCCACCACGCCCATTCCTATCTGCCGCACGTTGAGTGTCTTCTGCATTGTCAACTTCCACTTGGAAATCCTCAACTTCCGTCGTGCCATTCCTCTCCGTCGCGCCCATTCTAGGTATTGCCTTTGATGCCCTTCGTCGTTTTTGCTTTCTTCAACATGATTTCTTCGTTTGTTTTTGCATAATAACAATTACTATTGTTTTGGTAATGTAGACATAGAAATATGCACACAGAAAATTTAGACATAGAAAATTTAGAATTATTAGAATTTGCATAATAACAATTACTATTTTTGCATAATAAAAAATATTTAGAATTAGTAGAATTTAATCCTTAATAGAATTCCTAAACCTTATAATATTTGTGTAATCACTAGGTGAAATTAATGTTTGAATGGTATGTATGAAATTGCAAGTTTGATTTTCAGTACCTTATCTTTTTATGTAATATTTAGGAATGGATCCAAATTGGATTAATTTACACACATTAGTGTTGAGTACGAGAGAGGGATAGATGAATTTATACAATTTGCACAACGTAATGAGGGTACAAGTGATGAAGAAGTGAAGTTTAGGTGTCCTTGTGTGAACTGTTTGAATGGGAGAAAGTTGAACGCAACCCAAATTAGAGAACATCTTATATGTGATGGTTTCCTAAGATGCTATACAACATGGATATGGCATGGCGAAGAAATGCACTTTCCGACTGACTCCCAAACTGAAAATGTTATTCATTCCACCATGGAAGAAGATCGACCGGATGAAGACAAATTAGAGGACATGATCCGCGATGTTGGCGCAGAAAATTTTGCCAAAGCTCATGTGTATGAGACAATGTCCACTGATGCGGAAACACCTTTGTGTGTCGGTTCAACTAAGTTCACACGTTTGTCAGCGATGTTAGGGCTCATGAATTGGAAGGCGATCAATGGATAGACTGATAAGAGTCTTACAAAATTGTAGACGTTGTTGAATGAAATGCTGCCAGATGGAAATATACTACCCACTCGTAATTATGATGCGAAGAAAATTCTTTGTCCAATGGGTATGAAGTATAAGAGGATACATGCTTGTCCCAATGACTGCATTTTATATAGGAAAGAGTTTGAATTTTTGACAAAGTGTCCAAAATGTGGGTTATCACGATACAAGTCAAAAAAATAGTGAAGATAATGGTCAGATAGAAAAAAATGGATCTGCTTTGAAAGTAGTTTGGTACCTTCCAATTGTGCCCAGACTTAAACGTTTGTTTGCGAATCCCAAAGATGCTAAAAACCATAGATGGCATGCAGATGAGAGAAAAATTGACAGGCTGCTTCGTTATCCAGCTGATTCAGAGCAATGGAAAAATATTGATCAACAATTCCCCCAATTTGGTAAAGAGTGTAGAAATCTTAGGCTTAGTTTAACCACTGATGGAATGAACCCATTTGGTAATCTAAGTACCAATCACAATTTGTGGCAAGTTATATAGCTAATTTGCAACTTATCACCTGCATTGTTCATGAAGAGGAAGTACATGATGTTGTCTATGATGATATCTGGTCCAAAGCATCCTGGAAATGACATAGATGTTTATCTAAGCCCACTAGTTGAAGACTTGAAGTTGTTGTGGGTTGATGGGGTTGAAATATTTAATGCATTCGCTTCTGAAACTTTTGTGATGCGTGCAATGTTATTTTGCACCATTAATGACTTTCAGCTTATGGTAATTTGTCAGGATACAGTGTCAAGGGTCATAAAGCATGTCCTATATGTGAAGAAAACATTGCAGCTTATCAATTGAAACACAGAAGAAAGACGATGTATTTGTGTCATCAGAGATTTCTAAAATGTAATCATCCATATAGAAGGTTAAGAAAAGCATTCAATGGATATCAAGAGAGGGACGAAGCACCAAATCCACTTACTGGCCTTCAAATTCTTGAAAAAGTTACTAAAATACATCATGTATTTGGAAAAACATCCAAGAAGTCATCTGTAACGACCCCTTGGAAGAAGAAATCAATATTCTTTAATCTTCCATACTGGTCAAAGTTAGATGTTAGACATTGCATAAATGTGATGCATGTAGAGAAGAATGTGTGTGATAGCTTGATTGGTACACTACTCAACATTCAGGGAAAGACAAAAGATGGAGTGAATGCTCGTTTGGATTTAGTTGACATGAATATCCGAGAAGAGTTGGCACCCAAGGAGATTGGTAAACGTACTTATTTGCCCCCTGCATGTTACACAATGTCTAGACAATAGAAGATAAGTTTTTGCCTTTGTTTAAAGAGTATCAAAGTACCACAAGGATACTTTTCAAATATGAAGAGTTTAGTGTCGATGCAAGACTTAAAACTTATTGGCATGAAGTCTCACGATTGCCACGTCTTAATGCAATAATTGTTACCGGTGGCTACTCATGGAATTTTGCCCAAAAGTGTTAGGCAGACCATAAACAGGTTGTGTTCGTTTTCCTCGTCAATATGTAGTAAAGCCATCGATCCTACAAAGTTAGATGATCTTCATGGCGAGATTGTTATCATCTTGTGTCAACTAGAGATGATTTTCCCTCCATCTTTTTTTGACATCATGGTACATTTACTTTTTCATTTGGTTAGAGAAATCAAGTTGTGCGGACCGGTATACTTAAGATGGATGTATCCTATTGAGCGTTATACGAAGATTTTGAAAGGACACGTTAAAAATCCATATCGTCCCGAAGGTTCAATGATTGAAAGGTATATTGCTGAAGAAAGTATCGAGTTTTTTATCAGATTACATGACATCAACGAATCCAATAGGAGTTCCTCGCACATCATGGTTGAATAAATGTTCTACAAGTAAACGCATCTGAGGTGTGAATGTGGTGACCAAAGATCATGAAGAATTGTTGCAAGCGCATCTTTATATATTGAACGACAAAGATGAGGTGATCCCTTTTTTGCAAGCACACAAAGTCATTGTTAAGAATAAAAATCCAAGACAATTAGAGAAATAGTAGTTGATGGAGCATAACAAAACATTTATGTCTTGGTTCAAATCTGAAATTGACAAAGAGCCACTTTCTTCTCAAACTTTGTTGTGGCTTGCAAATGGTTTAAAGTTTGATGTCGTATGTTGTACTGGTTATGAAGTCAATAATTGGACATTCTATACGAAGACTTTGGATGATAAAAGCATAGTACAAAATAGTGGAGTCAGTTTAGAAGCAGAGTCGCTTCAATTTTCCACATCAAAAGATCAATCTCTTGTACTTGGATCAATGAGATATTATTGTATAATAGAAGAGATATGGGAGGTTGATTACACCAAGTTTTTTGTTCCATTGTTCAAATGTAAGTGGTTTGACAATAAGAGTGGTGTGAAAATAGATGAATCGGGTATGACACTAGTTGATTTTCGAAAGGTGGGTTATCGAGACGTCATGGTAAATCAAGCATCTCAGGTTTTTTATGTCAAAGATCATGCGTCTGACCAGTGGTATGTCGCTCTTCAAGGCAAAAAACAAATTAAAGTTAACGAAGACAATATGATTGATATTCATATTGCTGACAACCATTCATTTCAAACTACGACAAATTTGGATGACCAACCTCTAGTTGACGATGTACATGCAATTCGGTCAGATCATGATGAGGGAATATACATATGATGAATCCATATCTTTATGTATGAATTTCAAATTTCTGTATAAGTTTTTTATTAATATTACATAAGTTTTTTATTAATATTTCCTATGATCATGGTACATGTTTTGTTAAATTATATGATATTACATAAGTCTTTGATTAATATTACATGTTGTTATTTATTTTGACAGATATATGGTTGACCATCCACATTCTTCAGGGGATGAGGCTCCCCCTTCCAGATCCACTAGAGGACCCACCAGAATGAAACAACTTTTGATCATAAAAAATAGTGGTGAAAAAATACCAGTGAATGTTAACGTGATCACAGGTGTGGCATCTGACCCCAATGTAGATGACTTCCGATCATACCTTGGAGTAAAGGGACGTGATAGGATTAACATTCTTACTCCATTTTTTGATCATGTGTCCGAGTTTGATCGGAACATTATATGGAACGATATATTGGTAAGTTAGTTATTATCATTTGAATTACGGTTTTTTTATATTGATAATTTTGTACTGATACAACTTTATTTTTTCTTTCAGATGACATTTGACATTCCAAATATCGCAACACTTAGAAATAAGTGTTTATCAACTGTTGCTGAAAACTTCCAAAATTTTAAAAGTAAGTTGACCTCGAGATATATTTATGGAAGCAAAAAAAATAAGTCTCCATGTAATACATATAAGGCCATTGATGACGAGACTTGGCGGCTCTTTGTACAGAGTCGGACAAAAGATGAATGGCTGGTTAGTATAGTTGATATTATTCAATTCCTCATTAACAAATATATATCATATGAACTAATTAATTAAACATATGTGATAGGCAAAAAGAAGCAAAGCACAAGAAACAAGTGCTCAAAATAAAACTCCACCTATTATCTCGTGGTGGGTATAGGAAGCTAGAGGAGAAAATCCTCAAGCAAAAGGCATACGCTAGACCACCATCTGAGGGTGGTAGCCCCCAGCCTCCTTCTCCTCCTTCTCGGCATGAGAAATGGAAGTTGGCTCGTCTAAAAGCATCAGGCTCCTACTCTTCTGACACTACAAGGGAAATATCTAAAAGAATTGTAAGTTATTTTTATTCCTAAAATAATAATAATTTCATTATACATACTATATTGAACATTTTAAAGACTAATGATGTTTTGTAATTTTACAGGAGTTCTTGGTTGAGAAAAACTCCCAAGGTCAATTCACTCCAGAGGGTCGCCAGGATATTCTTACCGCGTCAATTGGACGACCTAAGCACCCTTGACGTGTACGTGCTGCTAGAACTGGAGTAGGCATTCAAGATTATTTTGGGAGCTCTTCTCGTCAGACTTCATATGCATAACGAAGCACAAGAACAAAGGCTGACATAAGAGATCACAAAAAAGCTTCGAGCGGACCTTAGGGAGGAAATTATGACAAAGCTTAGGACAGAGCTTAGGGATGAATTGTATAATGAGGGATGGGCCATGTTCTAGCAGCAATTTGCGAGCTATGGCATGCGCCCGATGCCATCTCCTGTACAGGAACAGGAACATGTTATGCCTCCCACAGGTATAATTAATAAACATTTATGTGCAATTATTTTTATCTTTTGTATAATCTAACATTTACTTTGAAAGGGAGAAGCGGGAAAGGAAGTTGTTCAACACCAACCGTCCCAGGGCATGACATGGACAATGCTAGTCCATGTCTGCTATACATTTTAGACGATACCGAGACGATGATGGTAGCTCGTGGAACAGTGTTTAAGGTAGTGACTGTTGTTCATGGTATGGAGCTATCAGAGGAAAAGGTGAAGGTCTCAATAGACGAAATTATCATACCAGATGCCTCAGTTCCTCTGCCCACAGATGATATTTGCATTGTGGCACATGCATTCCAGTCTTTTATCGCTTGGCCTAAACAATTGGTTGGTTCAGTTTCTAACCCCCCAGTATGGAATTATACTTTACAGTTCTCAATGTTAAAGTTTACATGTCATTGATGTCAAAACTTATCTTATTTTTCCATGTAACAACAAACGCAGGTGCAGAAGAAGACTCCTCTATCTGAGGACAATCCTCTTGGTTCATTGCAGCTACTTGCTGACACCATTGCAGATAAGCCTTTGGAGGTTGAATATGATGCTAATGTATTTGGGAGAGGCTCTAAGGTCCCATTATACCTGTATAGCCAAGATGTCAGAGAGCTTGCATCGGGAACAAAAGAGTTGAATATTACATTAGTTCAGCTATGGATGATGTAAGTGTATGAGCAATTATTTATATAAAATTGATTTATATATCAAGTATGCTTATATCAAACTTAATTTTTGATTTCAAGTATATGTTTGGGATCAGTAACAACTTGGGGTACAATGATGACTATGGGTTCATTGATCCCCAAGTCATTCACGAAACAAATGATTTGGATCAGATCACAACATATCTCACAAGAATATTTGCAAGCGGCAAGAAAATATATTTTATGCCTTATATATCTGGGTAAGTGAACTTTGTTAACATAATAAAGTTCCATATGTGATTGTAATATATAATAATTAAGTTATTGTGAATTTCAGGCGTCATTGGCACCTTCTTGTTATTTCTATATACGAGAGTTATGCTTTGTGGTTCTGCTCATTGCACAAGTCTCCTCCCACACATCTCAGACAAGCAGTTGATTGATAAGAACCTCAATGTTTGGACTTTGTTTGTTATATAAATGAATGCTAAAACCTTTTTTTTATATATAGTTCTATTCCAGCAAGTATGATGATGGTTGGGAGATCAATTTCTAACAGTAGAAAGCTTGCATGGATTTCTCTCAAGGTTTGACATATGCTAAAGCCATACTTTCTTATAGTTGTTTTGTTTTAATGATTTTCACTAACTATTTACAACTATGATGATATATTGTAGTGTAACAGACAGAAGGGGTCATATGAGTGCGGATACTATGTAATGTATTGGATGGCCTACATTATTCGTTCCCATATCACAAGAGGTTGGGAAACGATAATATTTAAATTTAACAAATGTTGATTTTCTCCAACATTTGGAATTCATATACACTAATTAATATCAATTGTCTTATGCAGAGATTCAAGACTACTGCATCAATTCTTGAGAAGCCACTTTCATTCCTGAGGAAAGCTATTGCAAAATATTTAGTTAGATTATATAATAGTTCATAGTTATTAGATTTAAAATACATTTGAACATGTTGATTTATAGTTATTAGACTTTGTACATTATGTGATGTAAACATTGATTATTGTGTTGAATCTGTGTACATTATGTGATTGTTTGACATGCAGGTCTGTTTTTGTGATAGTGGATATCACAAAAACAAACCTGCTATTAAAAAAAATTTCAAGAGAATAGGCCGCGGTTGTGGTCACAGCCTATTGTTTAATAATTTTTTTTTTTAAAAAAAGGGGGTTTTTGGCCGCGGTTGTAACCGCGGCCTAAAGTCTAGACTTTTTACCGTGCCCGTATATGCTACGGTGCAAAAATTGCGACGTATACTAAAAAACAACCGCAGTCATTTCCCTGCACTGCACTAGTGTTTTTATGGTCTTATTCATACATCATAGCAGAGGTGTTCTTGAATATTAAGTTAGAGGTGTTCTTGAATATTAAGTTGTGGTCATCAGTAAGCACTATTCCATATTTCCACAGTTTGAAAATAAACATCATATTTTTTTTTAAATAATAAACAAATTTTAACGTGTTTTATTTTATTTTCCTATTTTTAAATACCTTAATTTTAATTTGTATCTACATTATTAGAAATAATGTTTTATAAAAAGTGTTAAAAGATCAGTCAAAATTAATATATTTAATTCTTTTCTAATATGTGTTAATTTTTTTTTTACTTATAAATGATAATGGAAGTAATACTATTGATCCACCCACCAACACATGCTGACCAGTTCATCATTTCCGTAGAATAAAATTTCCACCAGAACACACTCAATGTAATTTCTTTTCTTTTTGGAATTTTATCACACATTGCTATTGCAGTCGACTAAACATGAATATATTGTCTATATTACATGGCCATAATCATAAATTTAATATTTGAATATCGTTCGAATTTTTCATAAAAAATTTAACACTCCAGATTTTAAATAAGACTTAAGTTATTATAATAAAATAATACATTTTTATCTTAAATAAATAAAATATTAATTAAAGGATAAATTTTACTCGATAAGTCAAAATCAAATATGAAAATCTTAAATGTGATTTAATATAATAAAATCTATAGAAAAAATAAACTAAAACTCATCTAATAATTCTTATAAGTGAGATGATTTTTTCAAAAAATTTAAGAATAACATTTATTTACTAGGGTGGATTCTGAACATCTTCATTGAAAATTGAATTGATTTTTCAGTCGAAAGTCGGTATGTTTTCCGGTTTGAAGTTGACACACCACTATCCTTCCCTTTCTTAGTCCATCTATTATGATGGAAAACGTACATGAAATAAAAGACATTCATAAGTAATTATAATATTGTTATAATTAAAAAGTATACAGAAAATATAGAATAAAATTATACAGGATTAATAATAAAAATATATTAAATATATTTTTCTACTTCAAATTATTAAAATTTGTGTTCACTATACAGTAAGGGAAAACGACAGCGGTTCTTTTTGCCTTTTGGCACCTGTTTCTGAACCAAGGCATATGCAGGCGAGGCAAAAAGTCTAGACTTTTATGCCTCGGTTCTGAACCGAGGCAAAAAGTTGGATGATTTCACCTCGGTTCAAAGCCAACCAATGTAGTATGTATTTTTTTTTATTCTTTTTTCGCTGGGACTTTATGCCTCGGTTCCCTCTGAACCTAGGCAGTATGCCCGCCTCTACTGCCTCGGTTGGGACCTGAACCCAGGCAGTAGGGTCTTTTTTCTTTCTTCTTTCGCCAGCCTTTATGCCTCGGTTGTTGCCTGAACCGATGTCGTAGGGTGGTTTTCTACCTCGGTTATGACCACAACCGAGGCATATTCCCCTGTTTTTTTTAAGAACAAGTCTGTTTCTGCAACATTTTCAACTGCAGAAACAGACCTGCATATAATTTTACAGCCAGAACAGTCCAAAAGCGTATATTCTAAATGAAAATTATATTAAAACATAAATACATTCAATGTAATCATAAATCAACTTCTCAGAAGCATAAATCAATCCAATGTAATCATAAATCAACTTTGAAACATAAATCAATGTAATGTACAAAGTTAAACTAATAATAATGTACAAAAACATAAAACAACTTAGAAACATAAGCTTAGAATTTACTATATCCTAACACCTACTGCATACTATTTTATAATTGAATTAAATATTTAGCCAATGTGTTCCTCACAAGTTTAGGTGTCTTCTCTGGTATTGGAGCAGTCACATTGAATCTCTGCATAAAACACAATGATTTCAATTAGTGTATATAAAATATAAAATATAGAGAAAATAAAATTCAAACCTAAATATTACCGTGTGCCATCCACTGGTGTAATGTGCACGAATAGTGGTCATCATCCAAAACATGACGTAGTAACTACATTCATATGACCCCGTTTGTCTATGACACTACAATATATAATCATAATTATAAAATGCGAAGTAACATCATTGAAATGGTACAAAATGTAACAAAGTATGGACTAAATTACCAAACCTTAAGGTGAACCCATGAAAGCTTTTTAGCTGTAGCAGTAGATTTTAGAGATAATATCATATGTGTTGCAAGGGAACTATTAAGAAAAAATTGCTTTAGCATACATTTATATAATAAAGAATGTTGAAACATTGAGGTTCTTACCATTCTACTACATGTTTAAGAGGGCTGGGAGGAGACTTGTGCAATGAACAAAACTAGACAGCAGTGTTCTCTAGTATAGAGATCACAAGTAGCTGCCAATTACGTCTGAAATTGGAAATAACTTAATTGTCATATACCAAAATTAATAAATGAAACTTTAAAGTTAACAAAAATCACTTACCCAAGTACATAAGGGAGAAAATATATCTCCTTCCCCATTGCAAAGTAGGTGGTGATGTATGTTTGGATATCATCAAATTTATTTCTTTCATGAGTCATAGAGGGGTCAATGAACCCATATACATTATTGAACCCCTTCTTGTTATTAACATCAGACATATACCTGAAATGAAGAAACGATGTGATATAAGTAACTTGATAAGAAAGAATTATATAAAAAAATTCTCATAAACTTACATCATCCACAGTTGAATGAGTGTAATATTATTTTCTTCCCTCCCCGACGCAAGCTCCCTAACATCTTGCTAATGCAAGTACAATGGGATCTGAGGGTCTCTTCCAAATGTAGTAAAATCCCATTGTACAATCATCAGCAATTTTGAAATCATGTTAGCAAGCTCGTCTAACGCACCAAGAGGGTCGTCCTCAGATAAATGAGGCTTATTTGGTGTAGGACTTCCCTCTTGACCTGTCTGCTATTACATGAAAAAATGGTTATGTTATGACATCAATAAGAAGTAAATATTAAATTTGAGAAGTATATAGTAGGAGTGTTTATCGGGGGGTCAGATACATCACCAATCAAATGTCTAGCCCAGGCGACGAAGGACTTAAATGCCTCTTCCACAGTCATAAACTCGTTTGTAGGAAGAGGAAGAACGACATTTGGATCGACAACTTCATCCACCGTGACCTTGACCTCATCTTCTGCTAGCTGTACACCATGCACTACAGTGGCTGTATCATAGAGTGTGCCACAAGCCACTAGCTGTGTCGTGGTATCAGAGAGAATATATAAGAGACATGGACGAGTGTCATCCATGTCATCCCTTGGGGCACCGACAGTTGAGCAACTTCCTTTGTTGCTTCTACCTGTCAAATTAAATGATTAGTTACACAAAAAGTAAATTAATAAACAAAAATGATCATTAAGTTTACCTGTAGGGGGTACAACATGTTCCGCTACAGGAGATGGCGGAGGACGAGTGCCATAATCCTCATAACGCTGCTGGAACTGGCGCGCAACCATTTCAGCAATTTCATCATACAAATATGCCCGAACCTTCTTTGTGATCTCCTCCCTCAACTTTTCTTCATACTCTTTACTTAATCCGGATGAAGATGGACGCAAGGAAGACCCAAAGAACTGTCATATGCCTATGCCAGTCCCAGCAGCATGCACCCATCTTGGGTGCTCAATATGTCCAATAGTTGTGGCAAGAATATCTTGACGACCTTCTTGTGTGAATTGACCTTGGGAGCTCTGCTCAACCAAGGAGTCCATTAACATAACAAAACTTCATAATTATTTGAAATATCTACGTAATATATATAACAAAAATGTTTTCATCAAAAGCTACATGTATAGATTCCTCAACATTCATAGTCCTTTTGTTGTATACTCAATAAGTTTTGCTAGTTAAGGAATATCCTATGAAGATAGCTTCGTCTGCCTTTGAGTTGAATTTGTCAAGGTTCTCTTTAGCATTGTTTAGTACAAAGCATTTGCTTCCAAAAACTCTAAGATGTGAGATGTTTGGTTTCCTTCCCTTCAGCAGTTCATAGGGAGTTTGCTTTAACATTGGCCTTATTATAGTTCTATTTAGTACATAGCAAGCAGTGCTAACAGCGTCCGCCCAAAAGTACTTGGCATATCTCTCTCGTTCAACATAGTTCTTGCAAGCTCTTCAAGAGCCCTGTTCTTCCTTTCAACTACTCCATTTTGCTGTGGAGTTCCAGGTGCAGAAAAGTTATGTGAGATCCCCATTTTTGATAGATGGTCATCAAAATCTTTATTTTGAAATTCTCCTCGATGATCACTTCTGATGGATTTGATTCTTAGGTCCATTTCGTTCTAAATGACAACATCAAATCTTTTGAATGCCATGAACGTTTCATTCTTAGTAACAATAAAGTAATTCCATGTATACCATGAGTAGTCATCAACAATGACTAGTCCATAAGAATTTCCACCAAGACTCTTTATTCTAGAGGGTCCGAACAGATCCATGTGCAATAGCTGCAAAGGTCTTGAAGTCAACATTTCTCTTTTGCTCTTGAATGACTGTCTGTTTGCTTCCCCTTTTGACATGCATCACATAATCTGTCAGATGTATAACGAATATTAGGTAGACCACTCACCAGATTCTTTGAGAGCAATTTATTCAATTGAGTCATGCTGATATGCGCA
Source organism: Vigna reflexopilosa (assembly GCA_027742785.1). Lineage (NCBI taxonomy): Eukaryota > Viridiplantae > Streptophyta > Magnoliopsida > Fabales > Fabaceae > Vigna > Vigna reflexopilosa. The sequence continues at coordinate 29,483,059 of CM050911.1, read as the reverse complement.
AGTCTCTTATGCTAGAGTCAGGCATCTTCCTCTTTGGTCATCAAGTAGACTACCGAGTCGAATGAATTATCATTGAAGTCGATTATATAAATGTTGTTAAGCCTCTTTCCTATCAGTAGTAGCTTATCTGTTGACCCATCGCTAATCAGACAGTATTTGTGTTCAAACGTGATCTTCAGACCTTTGTCGCACAACTGACTAATACTAAGCAAATTGTGCTTCAACCCTTCTACAAGAAAAACATTCTTAATTTCATAGGATGAAGGGGTTTTTATTTTAGTGATAACGGTCTAAAACCCGTTATTTTCATGCTTAAATTGATATAAAAATACACCCTTTATGGCTTAGAATGAGCTTAGAATCAGGTAAAGCACTTAAGTTGAGTCATTTGAGAGTCAAAAGCTATTTTTAGAGATATTATGCTTGTTTTGCATTGTTTTGCAGGGTTTTTGATGAGAATTAAGAATGGAATTGAAGAAGGAAGGTCTTAGACTCAAGGAAGAAGAAGAAAAATGAAGAAAACAAGAGTCTATGCACCGCTCAGCGTCAAAATGTACCGCTCAGTGCCATTATTCGAGGGAAAGCTACTGTCTGGCGCCCAGGCGGTGACGCTGAGCATCCAGAGCGATTAGAGGCAAACCGCTCAGCGGTGAAACTAATCGCTAAGCGGTGGTGCGACTTGAGGGAAATCGCTGAGCGGTAAAGTTGGACGCTGAGCGGTTGTCTACTGGGCTTGGGCTTAAATTCTGTTACTTTTACGCCCTATATATAGCCCCAGGGCGATTCAAATATTATTCTTTTTGGCAGAAGAGGATTTCCAGAGCTATTTTACACTCCTTGGAGAAGATTTCTTGGATGCTTAGGCTCCATTTTATCCAATCTAGGGTTTACTTTTCCATTCTTTCATTGTATTTCATCTAGTTTCACCATGTCAATGGTGAACTAAACCCTTTGTTGTTGGGGAACAATGTAATCTTTTGAAACTCTCTTTTATTGAAATTCTTGTTTTATTCATATGCTTGTATATGCTGTTAATATCAATTGTGGGTTCTTTATGTATGCTCTATGATATTATCATTTAACTCATTTGATAAATAGATGTTTGCCTTTGTCGATACGGGGACATACGGGGAAGTCAGGAACTGATAAGGAATTCTTGATCAACAAATACCACCTTCGAATAGGGGGGTAGGACGATCAATTGTATTTTGATTTTGTGGTACTTGCACTGCTAATTACTAGGGGAGACTAGGGATAGTAAGCCAGTAACTAGTAGTAGGCTCTTCTCGCCGAGGGATCGGGTTTAGGGTAGACTAAGAAAGTTACATGACAATTAGATAATAAAGCAAATTTAATAAGAAGAGTAGATATAAGAGAGTGGATAAGATGTAATTGTAAACCCCAACAACTCCATTCATCCATACCTTTTTCTTGTCAATTGAATCAATTGCATTTGCATGTTTACTTTTTGTTTTTGCATTAAATAACAAGTAAATTTTCTCTACAAGTCCTATAAGATCTATTTACACGAAAGATTTGAGTCCTTTGGGCGAACGATATTGGGTTTTACCAATTATATTACTTGATAACGATATGGTACACTTGCCAGGGGATTAACATTTACCTATGCCAATGATCTTCCCTTTGTTAGAGCTTTTTAGCTTATGTTTCAAGTCAACTTTGACAATTCTAGACTTCGCCATCATTATAAGTTTTTCTTCTGTCTTGATCTTCTTTATGTCATCTTTATCCGTTTGTGTATCCTTTTTGTCGAGAAACTTTGTAAATCTGTTGGCAAGCTGGTTCAGTCTTTGTGATCCAGAGAGAGGTTCTCTACCATGCGATGCCTTGTATTGCAAGTTTCCGATTTCAAATGATTCATAAAATCCATTACTAATAGAAATTGACTTCTCATTGCAAGGGGCTGATACTAAATCAATTTTGAAATCACAGATTCTTTTAGATTGCAAAACAGAAGCCATCCCCAAGTCTATTGTCGATTCAAAGAAAAACAAAGTTGACTAGTTTTTCAAATATCTTATGAAAACCAGCTCTGGTGCCAATTGTTGGGAAACAGGTAGGCTTCGTTTTAACACTAAGAGGGGGGGGTGAATTGGTGAGTTTTCAAAATCAGAGTCTTTTCGCAATCTTTGATTCAAAGTAGAAAACTTTACAAACTTTCTTGAATCGCAAGTTAAAGAAAATTTAGTGCAGCGGAAAATCTAAGTAGACTACACAAATAATAAAGTCGACTGAATGTAAAAGTATAAGGATAGAGAATTCAAACGCAGGTTTTTATACTAGTTCGGCCTCAATGCCTACCTCTAGTGTCCTTCCAGTACCTGGACCCAAATGCACTATAATGGTCAAGGTTTTTACAACAAGGTTTTTATAGAAGACCTCTACGTCAAAAATATAAAACACCTATCTAATCCTCTAACCAAAATATAGGCAAACCACACAGCAAGACTTGAAGCAAGATATCCCCTCTCCTGCAATCTACAACCCACTTTGAACAATCCTCAAAGTGTACCAGACTCCAAGAGTTCAACCCTTGTAGTCACAACAGGTAACAACAATCACAACAATCACCACAGATGCCAAACAAATTCTTGATCAACCCAGAAACACCTCAATTGTGCAGATTCTGATCAAGCAGTATGCGCAACACAGTTCTCCTTCAGAAACTCTTCCAAGCATGATCACAACCTTCTTCTTGATGAGTTCTTGGAGCTCTAAAATCCAGAGAATCAATCTGAAACAGAATATGAAATTGTTAGTTTTCCAAAAGTTCTCTGTAAACGATCAAGTCTCGTCTATTTATAGATTTCTATAAATCAGATGCTCCTATAGTCGATTGTGCTACTAATAAAGTCGAATATATTATAACAATTATAACAATTAAGACATAATAGCAGTAATCCAGTCAAACTAATTAATTTCTCAATCAATACAGTTGACCAACATTCAATGCTCAATGACTTTTAAAAATATAGTCGTTATAGTTCATGACCATAACAAAATTTCAAAACAAGCAACCAATACAGTCGAATGCGTGGCGCACACAGTTGACTTCGACACTATAATTCACTTTGAAATTCTTTTCAATGTAAAATCTCACATAGCATTGTTTCTGAAAATCTGTGCATAGTCACGAGCTTAATTCGTCTTCCTCCATAATGAAGTCGACTTACAACTTGCAGATATGCAACACAATGTAAGTTCATAAATGTGCATGTGGTTTTCTTCTTTCAAATCATGTGTAATGCAACCAGATATGATGTAACATATACAAGCTCAGTAAATATGCATTCACATATCATAAAACGTGTTCAACAATATATCAAACAATAAGCAATACAACATGTAACACATCAACAATACATCTGTTATTAAAAATGTGTTGTCATCATCAAAAACCTGGGTGATATAGATATTGTGTTGTCAACAATCTCAACACCTTCAAGCTTTTCATCATGACAAAATCAAACCACAAAGAAGTGACTCCTTGTTTTGACCTAAAATGAGCTACTAGTAACAAAAGAAAAAAAATAACACAAAGAAACCTTGGAATTGTTACAAGAAATTTATAAATGGATGTCTATACTTAAATAAGTACTGTTGGGAAAGGCCTGATATGGGCCTCATATGGGCTTCAATAATAAAAGGCAGTCTACTTAAATGATATATGGGAAATGCAGTTTGCTGTTAGAAACGAAGAGGTTGACATCAATTTCTCCAGACTTCCAAAGTGTCTTTTTGGTTTAATTCTTTTTTCTTATAATCCAACAATAAACGTCGAATTTCTTGAGCATTTGACGTATTTGTCGCTCTCTTTTTTTCTTTTTACTTTTTAAATTCCCATAGAACGTCATTATAGGGGGCTTCAACATGAAAGGCACTGGAGTGGTTGTGAGGATGAATTTTGTGCTGTTACCAGAGGTTTTGAATTGACTCTACAAATATAATGCTTAACTCTATACAATTGCACAGTTTGATCGTTGTTGAATGACTCATTTTTTAATGTTTCATTAAGTTGTTTTGTCCGAATTAGATCCACTAATTCTGTAGAAAACAACTTCATGAAACTTAAAAATTGAATCATATAATCAAGAAACTTCAAGTTATAAAAGCAGTTATGCCCCTCCAAGGGTTCTACAGATTTTGAAAAAGCACTTATCTTCTTAATATTTTTCTTTCCTCCAGATTTTTGTTTTTCAAATTCTTTTTCCCATCAAATATGTGCTTTATCTATCAAAAGGAGATTAATAACAATCCAGAAATAGAGGATTCTGATGAAGAGTCTACTGAAGAAGATTCTAGGAAGACGTCTAAATAAGAATAGGGTCTTAGAGTCATAGTACTAAGTTGTTTTGTTCTGTTTTTTATGTATTCTTATTTTTGTGGAGTTATATTCGTTGGTTTAAAAAAAATATTTCTGGCAAAAGAACATCGAATTGATAAAACAGTTCAACGTTATATTTAGACATTACCTCAACCCTAACTTGTTCGAACAACTTTTGTGATTTTGAAAGAGTTAATAGAAAAACAAAGAAAAAAGTTAAGAGATTGTTACGAGAAATTAAATGAGTGGAAGTTGTAAAGTTTTGAAAGGATGCCAAATCCAAATGTATTAACCTCTTCTTTATTTTTGTTGATCACTCCTTTAAGCTTTTCAACATGACAAAGAATCACACCACAAAGAAATGATTCGTTTTTGTCACCTTGAAAGATTTGATAAAAAAATAAAGAAAAAGATAACACAGAATTTGAACATGTTGAGAGCCCTTCAAAATGTCAAAGCCACAAGTACAAGGATGTTTTATCTGTTGGTTTAAAAGAAAAATTGAAACAATTTCTGGTAGTATAAAAGAAAAAGAAAAAATAATAAAAAATGACTAAATAATAAAGAATAAAAAATATTGATGTTGCCAACAGTTATTTTTTTATTTTTCTTTTAAATCAACACATAAAACGTCAATTTAAACTAGCATCGACGTTTTATTATTTAGTTCCTTTTTTATTATTTTTTCTTTTTCTTTTAAACCAACCACAAAACATCAAATTCTTCTATGCATTGACGTTTTCTTTGCAAAATTAGTAAAACTATTTCTGGTTGTGCATCATGGTTGTATTATACGCATCATGGTTGTGCACCATCAAAAAAGAGGGAGATTGCTGATAGGGGGAGCATTGTCAATGCTAAATCTAATCCCTTATGTGTTTTTGTTTTTTATGATGAAAACACATATATTGTTTTTGATGATGACAACACATATATGTTTCCATGAGAACAACAAAAAAATGTCTTTCTGTTTCAAACATATATTGCCTAAATTGTTTGATTTTCATACTTGCTATGTACGTACATGTGTTTACATCTACTGTATGCAGACTCATATTTTAATATGTTAAAACCACTTGCACAATGCATATCTATATGAAGTAATCGATTACAGTAATTATGTAATCAATTAGGTTCATTAGATACCTAATGCTTAAATTGTGGCAAGCTACAAGTTTTAACTGATCACATTATATGTATAATCGATTAAAACTCGTGCCTTTGCTAAACACCTAATTGAAATGTGTTGTGATGAGTTTTCAGAAGAAAATGTTTTCAAATTTTCTAAGTGTAATACTTAATCGATTACAGTGTTTGCTTAATAGGTTAAGTGTAGTACACACTGAAAATTGTTTTGATGATAAGTCTTAATGGTCATAACGGTCATATTTTCATATGTTTTTGACTTACATTTTATGTGCAATCAATTACATTAATTGGATAATTAGTTAAATCTGTTTTAATGTAATTCTGGTGTAACTTTGTTAAAAGTGTAACCGATTACATTATTTTTGTAATCAATTAAAAAGCGTCAGACATGAAAACATTTATATAATGATGAGTTGCACTCTACATTAACAACTTTTGAACATTTGATGATTCTAAAATTTCATATCTGATGTTAGTGAGTCAAGAAGAAAGATTGCAGGTGCGCTGGGTTCTCTAGGAATCAAGATACAAAAGATTTAGTGATTTTTAAGGATTCTTGAAGGATAACATTGGATGTTTATTGGTTAATCAATTTACTACAAATTAAGGTGTTTTATTTCCTGATCAGAACTTTGTTTACAATCTTGGTCTGTGGTTTCCCTGTTTATAAAAGAGAGATAAAGGAACATAAGAGAAGAGAGAATGAGGAGCATGAGAAAAAAGAGAAAAGGGAGCAAGCAAAAAGAGAGAAAGAGGAGCAAGCAAAAAGAGAGAAAGAACAAAGAGAAAAAGAGGAACAAGAAAGAAAAGAGAAAGAAATGAGAAAAAAAATAAGAGATAAAGAGAAGACAAAAAGAGAAAGTTCTACTAAAGACACCTACCACTCCCTAAAAAAAATCAAACTAAGATGATAAAGGGAGTTTTTCAATCCTTAAAATTTTCTCAATTTAGCATTAATTAATCCTTCTTAATTCCCACTTTTAATCATAATAATTTTCCAAATTTACCTCTGTCTTCCATTATTTTAAACTTCTCTTTGGATATTTCAAATCACACTTTGAGTTGATGTTACCTTCTATGTTACAATTAAATCAAAGGAGACAAAAACACTTTTGATACAAAATTAACCCTTTTTGACTTTGAAGCTTGCTTAAACTCTTATTTTTAGTTAAATTGTGTGAATAAGAGAATTGAGGTTATAATTGATTATTTTTATCACTAATTCCCTTGATTTTGTAGGTTATTAGAATTATTTGAAATAGTAGTTAAAGTATCAAGGAGTTGGAACTCAAGAGGGACAACAAACGTACCAGAGAAGAAGGCTAAAGAAGGCGCAAGGCGCCTGGTTGCCCTTTTTTCTGGGGCCCTGGGCGCAGGTGCTCATGCAATCATGCTTGGATGCCCTTTTTTGGGGCCCTAAGCGCCACATGTCATGCAGGAAGCCTGCTTGCCCCCTTCAGGGGCCCTCAGGGGTGATGTTCGCGAATCAACTCCTGTTTACCTTTCTGAGGGGCGTTGAGTGCCAATTAGCCATGTCATAGAACGCCCACTTGCCCCTATCCATGGCCCTCAACGCTAGTCTCCACGTAGTGTTTCCTGCTTGCCCTTAGTTGGGGCGCTGAGTGGCATGTTGGGCTTATAGGCCATTTTTTTATCTATGTAACGATTTGAACGCCCTAGGATTGATATCTTTTGACAATTGAAGATTAGAAACAGACTTTCTAGGGTTTTATCTCATTCTTCCATAATTGTACACCAAGGTTCTCCATGACAACGGAGAACTAAACTCATTTGTTGTTGGGGAAGATCTAAACTCTAAACTTTCATGTATTTGAACAATTTTGATGAAGAACCTAAGTGTACAATGGAATGAAAGTCAGATAAAAACCCCAGAAAACGAAGAGGAAAGCTCCTGCATCCAATACAACCTCTAGAAGGTCAAAAAGAGTATATTTACGCTTCTGCCGTCAAAAGATACAAACCCTAATGTGTAAAAGTCCTTAAATAGGTCAGAAACAAGTCCAAAGGTCCAACATGCCGACACTCAGCACCCCCACTTAGGGAAAGCAGGCGTCCTTGAGAGAGAAGTGGTGTTGAGGGCCTTGAGATGGGCAACCAAGCATTCTGTGATACGTGGAGTCTGGCACTCAGTCCCCCTAGAAGGCAACCAAGCACTGGTGTAAGCTACATGGCGCTAAGGGCCCCAGAAAAGGGCAATCAAGCATCTTGCGACCTTCTGTAGCCTTCTTTTCTGATGGTTTTTTTGTCCTTTCTGGATTCCAACTCCTTGATACTTTAACTCCTCTTCTAAATCATTCCAATAACCTACAAAATCAAGAGAATTAGTGTCAGAAAACAATCGGTATCCGTTATAGAGTCAAGCAGCGGAATAAAGGTAAATTAACGAAAAACGTGTTCGGTCAAAGTTCAAGTTAACATGGTCTGTTTTTATAAACTTATTTTCTAACAGAAAATTTATCAAACAGTTGATATGCGTAAACAATCAAAAGTGTAAGGAATAGAAAAATTGACACACTGGATTTTTATACTACTTCGATTCTAAAGAATCTACGTCCAGTCGTTAATCACCATAGAAAGTGATTAACAATTTCACTAAAAATCAATTTACAAATTACAATAGAAGTGAATAAATGAAATGATGAAACCTTCCTTCCACGAACAAATTGGAAGGATGCTTCCTTCGACCAATGAACCGGAAGTGAACAATCTGCACTTTCCTTCGAACAACAAACTGGAACAGTGTAGAAAAGATCTTCCTTCGACCAACGATCCGGAAGATGGCAGCTTTAGCAACTCGAAGAGAACCGCTCCGACCTTCGACACATGAGCTTCTCCTATTCACGAGACCAGGCAAAGCACTTGAACTAGCTTTTTAGAACTTCCTCAGACAAACTGTATTCTTAAAAAGCTCAGAGTTATTTTCTAAGGACCAATGATAATCGATTATTTGAAGTAATAATCGATTATTCCAGAGCAACATGGTTTTCCAGGAAACTCAGGATAATTGATTATAGCTTCTCATAATCGATTATATACGTGACAGTTCTAGAAATACGAAATTTTCTGTCCTTTCCGGGTTCCAACTCCTTGATACTTTAACTCTTCTTCCAAATCATTCCAATAACCTACAAAATCAAGGGAATTAGTGATAAAAATCATCAGGTATAACCTCAACTCTCTTATTCACACAATTTAAACTCAACACAAGAAATCAAGCAAGTTTCTAAGTCAAATAGAGTTTATTCAATCTTATAATTGCATCACAGATAGTGGTAAATTCAACCGTTATCACCAGGATCTGGAGAATTTCACCTAAAGGGATTATTGCCTTGACATAAGATATGACATATGGTTGTCTTAAGCTTCTATTCATACTGCATAGTTGATTATTAGGGATGGAAGACATTGTGGTATAATAATTAAGGATAGGCTTTTTACGCCGAGAAATCGGGTTCTAAGTAATTTAGAAAGTGACATTAAAATTTTAATGAACAAGACGGATTCTTGTATGCATGAAAGTGATTAGTTGAAATCTAAACCCCAACATCATAGTCATCTCATATAATCAACATCATTCATTCATTTATGTTTTAGCCTCAATTGATCAACTTGTATTCATATTTACTTTTATTGCATTTAAGATATTACACAATTGTTTAGTGACGTGAGTCTCTTGAGAAACGATACTTGGTCTTACCATTTATTATTACTTGATACGATTCGGTACACTTGTCAACCGTTTAACAGCCTTGAATGTTTTCAAGGAAATTCTTTCAAAATTAAAGTAAGGCCTTTCTTCTGATTTTTCATTAAGATATATTTTATACTGCTTCGATTCAAAAGAATCTACAACCAGTCGTTAATCACCATAAAAAGTGATTAACAGTTTCACTAAAAATCAATTTACAAATTACAATAGAAGTGAATAAATGAAATGATGAAACCTTCCTTCGACGAATGAACCAGAAGGATGCTTCCTTCGACCAACGAACCGGAAGCGAACAATCTGCACTTTCCTTCGACCAACGAATTGGAACACTGCAAAAAATATCTTCCTTCGACCAACGAACCGAAAGAAGGCAGCTTTACCAACTCGAATAGAACCGCTCCGATATTCAACACACGAAGCATGAGCTTCTCCTATTCATGAGACCAGGCAAAGCACTTGAACTAGATTTTTAGAACTTCCTCAGACAAACTGTATTCTTAAAAAGCTCAGAGTTATTTTCAAAGGTTCTAAGAACAGTTATATATAAGCTAGTGGTCCAAAAATGAAAAGTCATGTTGCAACTGCTAGTGATAATTGATTATTTTAAGTTATAATCAATTATTCAAGTTTGTTACAGGGTTTTCAAAAGAGTGATAATTGATTATTCTGAGGGATAATCGATTATTCCAAGAACTTGGGTAGTTCTAATCAGGACCAATGATAATCGATTATTTGAAGTAATAATCGATTATTCCAGAGCAACATGGTTTTCCAGAAAACTCAGGATAATCGATTATAGCTTCTCATAATCGATTATATATGTGACAGTTCTAGAAATACAAAATTTTCTAAGTATTACAAATTCAAACACTTTCCTAATACATTTATATTCTACAAAGTGCTTTTAAAACAATTATAACATCTTCTTTAAGTCAATCTTCTTACAGCATCATTAAAATCATTACCTTCAAAGTTTACCAATATTCCTCATTGGTAACAATCTCCCCCTTTTTTATGATGATAAAAAATACATGTTTAAAAGAAACTTTGATTTGTCCTGCAAAACATACAAGCTAACAGACAACAAAAAATTATTAGTATTACTTCTCCCTTTTTTTGATCATAAGCAAAAAGATCAAAGTAAAAGCTCCCCCTTAATATGATATCCCCCTCAATTAAACAATGTATGCACCATTTAAAAGAAATCATTTTATTCAAATGAAAGAGAGAAAAGGTACATTTTTCATCATAAAGAAGAACATAAGACATAAAGCTCTAGAAACATAACATGGAAACAAAACAATCAACAAAACACACTAACTTAGAATCCTAAATCTAGAACTCAGGACTAGGTGGTGTTTCAGGAGGTTGAAGATTTAGGTGGTTCTCAATATTCCCTAGGGGAACATCAATTTCATGTAATTGAATAACCACATAATCTTCATGTGCTTGTTGTCACTCATAAATCTATTCAAAGTGAGCTTTCTGTGCAAGATTCATATCCTCCAATTGTTTAGACAAGTTAGCAAAGTGCTCTTCCATGGTAAGAGAGGAGGATGAAGGCATTTGGGAAGGACCAGCATCAGAAGGAGCAAAAGCTCGCACTGGTTCCGCCATGTGAGCATCCATGTCTACATCTTCATCATCATCTGGATGATCATCATCCTTATTAAGAATCACACGACCACGAGCTACAAACCCCATTTACCAAAATGTGGTCACACCAATTTCTGTTCCAATGGCTTGAATTGCTTAAGTGTGTTCGCCTTCCACACTTACTCCTTTGTACTCCAAAATTCTAGAAATAAGAAGAGCATATGGGAAATGATAAGAGTGATATTTCTTGGCTTTCAACATGGTATCTGCAATAAGCGCGGACTAGTCAATATGTATGTGATTTAGAATCCCATACAGAAGTAGAAGATCTTGCTCAGAACATTCAGCATGGTTGGTGGCCCGAGGACATAAAATCACACTATCAGATAGTGGATCATCCTTTCTTCAACTTTGAATCCACCAAAAAGAAGTTGTCGACAGTTTGTCTGGTGCTCAGGATGGCGCAAAAATGATTGAAACACCAAAAGACGGTTGAAATCCTGGACACCAAGATGAACTTTGACTGCAACATTCCAGATTGTGACTTGGGCAACATTAGTCCATACATCGTCATCCAAATTATTGGAATATTCTTCACTTTTGTTGTCACGATGTCGTCTCGGTAGCGAAGATTAAAGTAGAAAACTCGAATGAGATCGGGGTAGATGCATCCCTTTTTCTCCACGAGATGAGTGAGTCCTTGAGCACCAAACAAATCTGGAAATTGGAATCCGTAAAAACAATAAAAGTCAAGACGAATGTACTTTGCCGCCATGATTCTTCGTTCTTGCCAAAAATTTACATAATCTGCATGTTTCTCTTGATCCGAAATCCACCCATCAATGGTGGCAGGACGAGGTCTGGAAGAAGAAGAAGCACCAGCAGTCCTCCTACGATTTCTTTTGGGTTCAGCCATTGAAAGAAGTGGAAGTAGTGAAGCTTTGAAAGAATGAAGAGAAATCAAGAGATTTTGGTTCAGATTTGAGTGCAGTAGTGTTCTGAGTGCAAAGAAATGACCATTAATCGATTATGGGGGGGCTATTTATAAGAAAAATCAAGAAACTAGCCGTTTATAGCCATTATAGAGCACTCTAACTACTCTAGTTTTGAAACTCTACGCATGATAATCGATTATTATAAGTGATAATAGATTATCTGCTCAAAAATCACTTTCCAAAAATTGTATGATAATCGGTTATGTATGAAGATAATCGATTATCTGCTTTTGAATGTTCAGCTTTTGGTTTGAGTGGGAATAATCGATTATTCAATGGGATAATCGATTATCTACGATTAGAGGCTTTTGCCAAAGCCAAAAATAATCAATTATTATTCTGTGATAATCGATTAAATACGTTGAACTTACGAAAATTGAGAAAATTTTATGAATCTTGATCCTAAGACATATCTAACACTCCTAACTCTCTTCTAAGTTTGTAGAATCTAACTTTAGGCAGTGCTTTTGTGAAGATATCAGTTAGTTGATGTAAAGTGTCAATGTACTCAATTTGGAAATCTCCCTTTTGTGAATGGTCCCTCAAGAAGTGATGTCTAATCTCAATATGCTTAGTTCTTGAGTGCATTATGGGGTTCTTAGTTAGGTTAATAGCACTAGTGTTATCACATTTTAGAGGAATGTGATCAAGGAAGATATCAAAATCCTCCAATTGCTGTTTCGTCCATAAAATTTGGGCACAACAATTGCCAACAACAATGTATTCAGCTTCAATGGTAGACAAGGCTACATACGCTTGTTTCTTTGAGTGCCAAGACACTAAAGAATAGCCCAGAAAGTGATAAGTTCCACTAGTACTTTTCCTATCAATTTTACAGCCACCATAATCTGCATCGAATAACCTATTAAACTAGGTGAAGCATCAGAAGGATACCAAAGTCCAAAAGATGTGGTTCGTTTAAGGTATTTCAAGATTCTCTTGACAACAGTTAAATGAGATTCCTTGGGATTAGCTTGGTACCTAGCACACACACATACGCTTTGCATAATGTATGGTCTACTAGTAGTTAGATACAACAAAGATCCTATTATACCTCTAAACATAGTTTCATTGACTCCTTCACCAGATTCATCCTTATCTAAATAGCAAGAAGTAGCCATAGGTGTGTTTGCTTCCTTACAATTATCCATACCAATCTTCTTAAGCACTTCTCTACAATATTTTCTTTGGGAGATAAAGGTTCCCCCATCCATTTGTTTTATTTGCAGTCCTAGGAAGAAATTAAGCTCACCCATCATAGACATCTCAAAGTCACCTTGCATTATTTGGGCAAATCCGTCACATAAAGAATCATCTATAGACCCAAATATTATATCATCTACGTACACTTGAACAATCAATATGTGTCTTCGTACTTTCTTAATAAACAAGGATGAATCAACCTTACCTCTAGAAAAATCATTATCAATCAAGAAGGTACTAAGTCTTTCATACCAAGACCTAGGTGCCTGTTTAAGACCATACAAGGCCTTTTTCAATTTATAAACATGATCAGGATATTTAAAATCCTGAAAACCAGGAGGTTGACTAACATAAAACTCTACTTTTATAAAACCATTCAAAAATGCACTTTTCACATCCATTTGACACAGTTTAAATTTCATCAAAGATGTATAAGCAAGTAATAATCTAATTGCTTCTAACCTGGCTACTGGGGCATAAGTTTCATCATAGTCAATACCTTCTTCTTGACAGTAGCCCTTTGCAACTAACCTTGCTTTGTTCTTCGTGATGTTTCCATCTTCATCAAGCTTGTTTCTAAACATCCACTTTGTTCCAATGATTTGAAAGCCATCTTGCTTAGGAATGAGTTCCCAAACATCATTCCTCTCAATATGGTTTAGCTCTTCTTGCATAGCAATGCACCATTTATCATCTTGAAGAGCTTCCTTTATGTTTTTGGGCTCTATCTAAGACACAAAAGCTATAGTTAAGCAAAAATTATTTACATTGTGTTTAGTAGTTACCCCTTTTGATATATCTCCAATGATGTTGTCTAGAGAAAGTCCTCTTGGTTGTTGATAGCTCTTAGGATCAACAACTTAAGGTTCATCTTGAATTTCTGGAGGATAGTTTTCATTTAGGTACATCTCTTCAAGAGCTTCTCTCAAATAATCCTCATCAGCTGTAATTGATTTATTTAACTCAAGAGGGTTTACCTCAAGGTCCACAATCCTAATAAGCATATGTTCAACACATAACAAGCAGTACTAACTGCATCAGCCAAAAAATATTTTGGCACATTAGATTCATTCAAAATAGTTCTAGCTAATTCTTCTAATGATCTATTTTTCCTTTCAACTACACCATTTTGTTGGGGACTTCTAGGTGCAGAAAAATTATGTGCAACTCCATGTTCTTCACAAACTTTTCAAAAGATTCATTTTCAAATTCAACTCCGTGATCACTTCTCAAAGTTTTGATTTTAAAATTTTTTTCATTTTGAACACGTTTTGCAAATGATTTGAAAGCTTTAAAAGCTTCGCTTTTCAAAGTCAAAAATAGTGTCCAAGTAAATCTAGTATAATCATCAACAATTACAAGAGCATCGTAGTTTCCACCAAAAATTTTAATTCTTGATGGACCAAACAAGTCCATATGCAAAAGCTCTAAAGGTTTTGATGTAGAAATCATGGTTTTTGATGAGAATGAAGATTTGGTTTGTTTTCCCTTTCGAAATGCAGAACATAATTTGTCTTTCACAAATTTCAATTTAGGCAAACCAATCACAAGATCTTTTGAAATCAATTTGTTCAAATGTTGAATATGAATATGTGCAGCTCTTTTATGCCATAGCCAAGGATTTTCCTCTTTAGAAACTAAACATGTTATGCTATGACTAGATGCACTTTCAATGTCAATCAAATAAATGTTATTATATCTAACACCTTGCAAAGCAATATCAAAAGAATTCTTAAAGTAAACAGTACATTTATCACTTCCAAAAGTTACCTTGAGACCTTTGTCGCACAATTGGCTTATACTAAGGAGGTTGTGTTTGAGACCTTCAACATATAGGACGTCTTTTATAGTCAAAGTGTTTCCTCCTCTAATGTCTCTGGTTCCCATGATTCTTCCTTTGTTATTATCCCCATATGTTACAAATCCTTACTTTTTCTTCTCAAAAGAGATGAGCCTCTTTTTGTCACCAGTCATGTGTCTTGAACAACCACTGTCAAGATACCATAATGACTTATTTGACTTAGTAGGTTCCTATAAAACAAATTACCAAGAATTTAGGTCCCCAATCTCATTATGGGTCCTTGGGGTTAGTTCAAACAAACATACATCACTTCACAACTTTAACCCATGAATATTTACCATTTGGAACACCAAAATTTTTAATGTTGCATTTGTTTGAAGTATGTCCATGTTTCATGCAGTAAAAACAACAAACCTCAAGCACTTTATTTTTCACAAAAGTCCCATTTTCTACCCAAACTCTACGAGTTCTCTTACCTTTAGACTTCTTGTTTTGATTCATGTTTGTGCGCCTAACATTACTTCTTCCAAAATCTAAATTAACATGTGATTTAGGCTTAGTTGCCTTTGCAAGTAAGTTCTCAAGAATGTCAATGTCAAACATATGACTCTTATAAGATAAACATTCAACAAGTTCAACAATTTTATTTGATTCAGACAATTTTGTTTCTAGATTACTAACTTTGTTTCTCAAAACAACTTCTTCATCTAACATTTTTTCATACTTCAATTTCAAATCATTATGCTCTTTTTTAAGCTTTTCATGTGCATCATCAAGTTTTTCAGATTCATTCATCAATTCAAAAAATGCCTTTTGTAAGTCTAAGTCACTAGATTTAAAGCTAGAATCACTTACTTGACTTCCAGCATCTTCTGAGTCAGCCATTAGAAAAATGTTTGCTTCTTCATCTGAGTCACTTGAGATTGAAGAACTAGAAGCGTTTTCCTCCCAAGCTATGTAAGATTTCTTCTTCTTTGCGAATTTTCTTTCCTTCTTTTCTTCACTTTTCCTATTCTTAGGACATTCGATCTTCACATGTCCTCTTTCTCCACATCCATAACATTTAAAACTTAATGGAGATCCTTGATTATCCTTCCTTTCTCCATGATACTTGTTTTTTCCTTTTGCTCTCATGAATTTTGCAAACTACTTTATCATGATGCTCATGTTTTCCTCATCATTATCGGAATCATCATCTTCAATCCTTTTAAAACTCCTCCCTTTAGAGATTTTGGACTTGAAGGCAAGTGTCTTTCTTTTGCCTTGATCCTCTTTTGCAGTTAATCTTCTCAACTCAAGCTCATGCTCTCAAAGCTTTCCAAAGAGAATCGGCATTGACATTTGAGTGAGATTTTGAGACTCCGAGATGGCAGTCACCTTTGGTTGCCAAGACCTATCCAATGATTTCAAAATTTTGACATTTAATTCATTAGTATCAAAGGTCTTACCCAAACCTATCAAGTGGTTCACGATATGGGTGAAACGCTTCTGGACATCATAAATAGTCTCTCCGGGTTGCATTCTAAAAATCTCATACTTCTGGATGAGCGTGTTCTTCCTTGACCGTTTCACGTTCTCTGTACCCTCATGTGTGACTCTGAGGACCTCCCACATTTACTGTGATGTCTTACACACTGAAATTCTATAAAATTCATCAAGTACAACAGCAGATGAAATAATATTACGAGCTTTAATATCAAACTAAGCTCGTCTATTTTCTTTAGCAGTCCAGTTAAAATATGGTTTTTCTACCTCTACACCATCAATTGTACTTTTAGGAACATTAGGACCATTTGGTACTGCTTCCCAGATGCCTTTGTCAACA
This sequence comes from Vigna reflexopilosa, assembly GCA_027742785.1. NCBI lineage: Eukaryota > Viridiplantae > Streptophyta > Magnoliopsida > Fabales > Fabaceae > Vigna > Vigna reflexopilosa. The sequence goes on along the minus strand of CM050911.1, from coordinate 29,466,415 downwards.
AGCCCCATTAAAATTTCCATTCTCACTTTCTAGAATGCATAATTATCACCAGTAAAAAATGGTGGTCTGTTGAGAGATGCTCCTTTGGCATAAACTTGAGTTTGATGACCGACCATTTTCGCAAAAGTTTGAAAGAATATCAAAGGAAGATCTGATAGCAATATTCGGAAAACAATCGGTATTCGTTATAGAGCCACGCAGCGGAATAAAAGTAAATTAGCGGAAAGCGTGTTCGGTCAAACTTCAAGTTAAGATGGTTCGTTTTTATAAAGTTATTTTCTAATAGAAAATTTATCAAACAATTGATATGCGTAAACAATAAAAAGTGTAGGGAATAGAAAAATTGACACACTGGATTTTTATACTGCTTCGATTCTAAAGAATCTACGTCCAGTCGTTAATCACTATAGAAAGTGATTAACAATTTCACTAAAAATCAATTTACAGATTACAATAGAAGTGAATAAATGAAATGATGAAACCTTCCTTCGACGAACAAATTGGAAGGATGCTTCCTTCGACCAATGAACCGGAAGTGAACAATCTGCACTTTCCTTCGAAGAACAAAGTGGAACAGTGTAGAAAAGAAATTGCTTCGACCAACGATCCGGAAGATGGCAGCTTTAGCAACTCGAAGAGAACCGCTCCGACCTTCGACACATGAAGCGTGAGCTTCTCCTATTCACGAGACCAGGCAAAGCACTTGAACTACCTTTTTAGAACTTCCTCAGACAAACTGTATTCTTAAAAAGCTCAGAGTTATTTTCTAAGGACCAATGATAATCGATTATTTGAAGTAATAATCGATTATTCCAGAGCAACATGGTTTTCCAGGAAACTCAGGATAATTGATTATAGCTTCTCATAATCGATTATATACGTGACAGTTCTAGAAATACGAAATTTTCTGTCCTTTCCGGGTTCCAACTCCTTGATACTTTAACTCTTCTTCCAAATCATTCCAATAACCTACAAAATCAAGGAAATTAGTGATAAAATTCATCAGGTATAACCTCAACTCTCTTATTCACACAATTTAAACTCAACACAAGAAATCAAGCAAGTTTCTAAGTCAAATAGAGTTTATTCAATCTTATAATTGCATCACAGATAGTGGTAAATTCAACCGTTATCACCAGGATCTGGAGAATTTCACCTAAAGGGATTATTGCCTTGACATAAGATAGGACATATGGTTGTCTTAAGCTTCTATTCATACTGCATAGTTGATTATTAGGGATGCAAGACATTGTGGTATAATAATTAAGGATAGGCTTTTTACGCCGAGAAATCGGGTTCTAAGTAATTTAGAAAGTGACATTAAAATTTTAATGAACAAGATAGATTCTTGTATGCATGAAAGTGATTAGTTGAAATCTAAACCCCAACATCATAGTCATCTCATATAATCAACATCATTCATTCATTTATGATTTAGCCTCAATTGATCAACTTGTATTCATATTTACTTTTATTGCATTTAAGATATTACACAATTGTTTAGTGACGTGAGTCTCTTGAGAAACGATACTTGGTCTTACCATTTATTATTACTTGATACGATTCGGTACACTTGTCAACCGTTTAACAGCCTTGAATGTTTTCAAGGAAATTCTTTCAAAATTAAAGTAAGGCCTTTCTTCTGATTTTTCATTAAGATATATTTTGTTTGTGATATAAAGATTTAATGAAATATTGATTGGTGACTACTGTATATAGATCTTTGATCCTAGATGAATGATACACAAGTTGACCGATAATAAGAAAATGGTTTTTATCATGAAGAAACATAAAGATTTAAGGACAAATCTTTTTCAAGAGGGAGGGGATGATAGCATACACCATAACCATGGCCAAGCACTTTTAAGAAGAGTTGAAGTCATCTACGAAAGATGGGCCTAAACTCTATCTCTTGGGTCATCTTGGGCTATCACGAAGCTTTTAGAGTAAGAATAATTTTGGGCCTTGTATTTTGGGCCAAGTAGTCTAGGATTTATTTGGACTTTTTACAATGGGCCTAGTAGTGTAGGATTTAATTTGGGCCTTGTATTTTAGGCCAAGTAGAATAGGATTTTGACTGCCCAAGTCAACAAAGGGACAAGCCCTAATGTTGACCAAGGTGGGATGTCCACACCATGAGTTGACCAAAGGGTCAACATTTTTAACGAGCTTGGTGGACAAGAGAGAGTGGATGGCCTTGACAAGTGTCAACCTCTTATGGAAGATTTTTTCCTTCTAGTTAGTGGTCCCATGTCACTCTATGCTTGAAAAATATTTTCCAAAGGTAGTGGCCATATGTCACCCTCACATTTGAGAGGATTTTCGCCACTTGTCTCCTTATTGGAGAGGATTTCTCCCTACTCTTAAAGCTAGCTAAGGTTGCTCTTTTAGGTTAAAGTTTCTGCCCATTTTGAGACACCTTATCCTATAAATAGAGGTGTCTATCCTTCTTGTAATTTGATTTGAATTTGAATAAAGTTATGTTGTCATTTTTGTGCCTTACTACTCTTCTTAGGTCATCAAAGGCTAGAGCATTCCATGTGGTCTCCTCCAGCCACCTTCCTTTAGAGTTGTCCTAACCTCTCTAAGAACACCATCAAACACCACCTCCATCACCATAAAATATCCCATGACCAAGAGCATTAGTCTCTTTTCCACCATATTTCCACAACCACCCCAACCTTCAACCATCATCATGGCTTTCTCTTCTAGCTTTAACCTAATCTAGCTAGGAGATTATCATCAATGTCCATTTTGTTTTGTGTGAATGTCGTGAAGATCTGATGGTGTGTATCATGTGTTCTATGTTATTTATTTTAACCAAATGTCATTGTGTTCCATGTGTTTTATTGAGTTATGTTCATCCTTGTATTTGTAATTTTATATGAATGGCTTTTAGATTTTTAGTGTTTTATGTGTTGCATGAACACAAGACATGGTTTTGGGTATTATATGATTTTGTTGGATTATTATTTTCCAAGACTGGGTTGTGTTCTGGTGTAGGGTATAATCCCAGGTAAATGTTGAGTTGTGTAGGGGTGGTATTGGTTTATGTTGTGTTATTATAGGGTTAGTATAGCATGTGTTATATGGTTATTGGGTGTAACATCATCTTGATATATACCTAGACAGTGTTGTAGGATTTGGACCACTATCCATACAACCTCAACGAAGGTAACTCGATTTGAAATCTTTTAAATTTGATCTTCTCTCCAATGTTCAATATTTTTTTGTTAGAGTAAACTTTCTGCAATATTGTTCTAAAATAACTCATTAGAATTACAATAACTACAAATTTCAATAAAGATCAACTTAATCATTAGTCACGGTGAATGTTTATATATAAATAAAAAGTGACCAGTTGATTTGAAAACATTCTTTATTTAAAATATAATTATCAAGAGACAATTTTAAACATTGTGACTCAATTATATTTTGTGTTTCAATAATCAGATTAAGAAATTCTATAAAATAATCTAAAAATTAACTTAAACAATCATCACTAATATTATGAAAGAAATAATTTATTCATAGTAAGATCAAAAAGTTTGAGTGCATCTAATGAATGTATTGTCTGATGTTTTCACTTGTTTAAATGTCTAGTATTTTTCCGTTTTTTCTAATTGTACTTAATTTGACCAGAAATTCTAATTTTAATTAATTTGAATTATCTGAGCTTATTATTTTCATTATTGAGTGTAGGGAAAATTCTGGAAATACAATTTGAAACATTTGGAGGAAGCAAAAACGTCTACAATAAAATGCAACTGAGTGAAATGCTCTTGGGCTGAAAAGAAATGAGAACATCACAGCCCATTATAAAAAAGGTCCTGCAATTGGAAGAGGAATTTCGGTCTAGCACACAGCTGCAACATGCACAAGGAGCACACTGCTTATTCCATTTAAAACTCAATATGAAAAAAGAGAAGTGCAACAGTCCAGAGCTCACGTCCATGTAGCAAAGATGCGGCCCAGATGATGAGTCCAGTAGCAACATCACTTTGCATCCAACCTTGACATGGCAGCAGCAAGCCCATGAGGGAATTGGAGTATCCAACACGTTTTGGCTGCAACACATGAAGCGAGCACACACGCCGCCACCCATATAGGGATGTTAATCTTCATTCAATTGCAAGAGGCAAAAGGTGTCACGGTCCATGAGTAATTAAATGAGAAGCATGTTGCGGTGCACGTTTAAGGAGAATGGGGTGTACTGGCTGGAAAAAAATAACTAACAAAGCTTTAACAAAAAGCAAGCACCTTGTGATGTATGGAACGACCCACAATTAAAAAAGGCAAGGCACGCACATGCACTTAAGCAAGCTTCACGCGTCTAGCAAGCAAAAAGAGTTTTCTTCGTCCAGCAAAACACCACATCCCAACCATTCATCCAGCATTACACGCCAGCCTTCACACTCGAAGCGCTGCAGCAGTTTGAAGAGGTGCACACGGAGAAGCCCACGATCCAGCTCCACATCTTCACACAGCTGCACTTACGGACTTCAACACTACAGCCAACAACTTGGAGAAAGTAGGAGGTGCAACAACAGCCCGTGAACACATCAAGCCTCCATGATCCAGCAGCTGCCATAAATTCCCAATGGTACAACAAAGCAAGCAGCCCATGGATCTCTTGTAACAGTACGTTAGCAGCTTGGGAGTAGGTCTTGGAAGGCGGAATAAAAAAAAAGCACCAGCCGCCACCACGGAAGGGGGCATCTTTGGTTTTGTTTAGAAGGGGAGAAGAATGGAAGGCTACGGTTAAAGGTTTATTCCAGCGTGGTCTGCACATTTATTTTTCTTTCAGCTGCTGTTTCATTGACTTTCATTTGAAATTCATGAGGATGTGCAATTTCATGAGGATATGTGTGTTTGAATTAAAGGAGGTGCGGTGCTGGTGAGCACCAGGGGTTTTCGTTTTTAGTTGGAACCGAAAGCAATGTTTTATGTTCTACATGTTGACCACTTTCAGCTGGAATGCTAGTTAATGATTTAAAGTCATTTCACTGTTTCTTCATTCACAGATTTCAATGTTTATCATCATTTAGCATTTCGGGTTCAATTCTTTTGTTGTTGACGACTTTTTTTTCGTTTAGAGCTGTTCGATGATGATGTGATGTGATACACAACTTCAATGACCATTTACTTCTTATGCTCACTGATGAGTTGATATTTTCTTGACTGTATTTAGTTTATTGCACTTAAATAAATCAGGGAATTGTGTTTAATTGTCCATTATTTTCCCATTTTTCCTAATTCTGCTTAATTTGATCAGAAATTCGTATTTTCGCTAATTTGAATTTTCTGAGCTGATTAATTGCATTTTTAGTTGTAGGGAAATTTTGGAGATATCTTTTGGAGCATTAGGATGGAGGCATGGTCATTAAAGACTCAACAATTAGGCATTTCATTTTTAATTAAATTGTAATTTAGTTGATTAGAAACTTTAACTAAGCTTTTATGCATTAGGCCAATGTTGGCAAATTTTATGATGGGCCCAATGTTGTAAGACACTTGGCACCTCCCTAGGGTTTCTTTTTGGGGTGGTCCCCACCCATTTCTAGGGATTCTCGGCAATTTTAGAGAGGAGGCCGACACACACATGTTAGTCTCCAACTTTCATTTTGCTTGCTTCTGTATGAACTCCCTCATGGAGAGCTTGAATTGGGTGACTCGGTTTCTAACATTTCAATGAACAAAGATGCGATTTTCTTCTTCTCTTACTTGAATCTTGGTTGTCTTCGCTTGGTGGTGGTGAAAAACCGTCCCATTTCCCTTTTATTTCTTGTTCTTTGAAGTTGAAAGTTTGAGCTTGAGGTTGTTTCTTTACATTTTCATGATGGGTCTTTGGTTTGAATGAAGAGATATTTCGTTTTTCTCCTCCTTTGCTGCCATATTTTCGTATTTACTTTGAGTTTCTTGGATTGGATGACGAAAATGAGTTGTTGTTGAGCTTAGTAGTGAAGAAACCTTGAGTTGGTGTATGGGTGTTTGAGGTTTGAACCATTTTCTTCTTGTGCTTTTGTTTGATGGTTGGAAGCAATATTTTGAGCTGGACATTGTGTTTGTTGATGATGGTTGGACGGTTTTGCAAGGAAAGCTAGGGATTTGTTTTTGTTTTTGTCAAAAGTTTGAAGAAAAGAGAGTGTGAAGTTGGTTTGAAGAAGATAGACTTTGGGATTGTTGTACTTGTGTTAATTTGCAATTGAACTTTGGAATTCTTGTGTTCATTCTCGGTATTCAGATGTGGAGAAACAATTTGAAGGTTGGTGTTGGTGAGAAAACCAAAAATGAGGATGGAAAGGAGAGAGAATGGTGCATTTAATTTTTTACCTTATTTGGGCAAGCACATGAGAGGCTCATTTCCATAGAAAGAAGATTACAATTTTGGTCTCTGTCTTTTCCTTGCATTGCTGCCAAGAATTGCACATGAGAATGGGATGCTTTGTGTTTTTATTTGCTTTGACCTTGCTTATGTGGCACAATGGTAGAAGAATTTAAGCACCTTTTTGACTTTTGGACTTTTTAAAGCATTATTTGCAACCAATACATCTTATGGCTCGACAATTTGGTGTGAAAGGTGTGTGAGTTACGTTTTTGCTGCATGGAAAGGGAGGACAACACGGTTTTATTGTGTGGTTAAGGCACATGCTTAATTCCTTGGAAAATGGTACACATGGGACAAGAAGTCAACACATTTTGTAGCTTATTGAAGGTGGAATTTGAAGTTTGATTTTGGTACATGGTAACTCACGACCAAGAGGTGTTCTTAGGCCATTTTCATTTTCAATTTCTTTATTTGGTGCACACTTGGTCACATGATTTGCTAGGAAAAAAGTTGTGTTTGTTTATTTCTTTTGTCTTAAGTTAATTTGCATAGTAGGATTAGTTGCTTTTTAGTTTCTCTAATTTAGTTTTGCATGTAATTTAATTTAACTTAGTTGGGTAGTTGTTTGTCACATTGTTGGGGTCTAGTATTTTATTTTGTTTTAATGTTGTCTAATATATTTGGTCTTGTCACTTTAATTGTCATGATAGCTTAAATTAATTCAGTTGGTCATTAGCTATATTGTAATGTTTCTCTAAGATTTCTGTACCGTAACTATGTTTGCTATTCTGACCTTTGTTAATGTGATATCTGTATTTGCACCTGCAATTGGGTATACGCTTAGTTGAATTTCTATATTCGTCGTATTTTGATTATGTGTTCATTCGTGTTCAACGCAAACCGTTTTCACAACCCCCCCCCCTTCGTGTTTGACTAAATTCTTAACCGCAAAATTGGTCCTTGAGAGACGACCTAGGAGTCATTTCCTAGCTATACTGCATTTCTAAACTGCACATTAAATTTGTGTGGGTTGCGACAGCCCATCAAATTTTGGCGCCGTTGCCGGGGACCAACGGTTCAGTTTTAAGTCTTGTGTTGTGTTTGTGTTTGTGTTAGTTGTGTTGTCTTGTTTGTCTTGTATTGTTTTCTGTGGTTTGAAATTTTTGTGCTATTGTTTCATGACTATAGGGTGTTGCGATTTAGTGCATGACTAGAGGAAATCCTGGATTTCTACCACCTTTTGATCCTGAGATTGATAGGACGTTTCATAAGTTAGCTAGGCATTCTAGGAATTTGTCTTTAGAGTTTGTTTTTGAGTCAATTCCACTTGATACTGTGCATCCTACTGCTGAATCTGAATCCACTGTTGAGCACTTTGTGCATACTGCATCTACTACATTTGTTGCATCTACACCTGATTCTGATTCTGATTCTGTTATTTTTCACAATGAGAACAATATGGCACAACCTCCACCTCGTGAGAGCACTTTTAGGGAGATGGCTGCACCTGATTTCGATATTGAAAGCTTGTGCATCCAATATCCTGATGAGGACATTCCATTTGTTCTCAAGACTAGACTGATCCATTTGTTGCCCAAGTTTCAAGGCCTTGCAGGTGAAAGTCCGCATAAGCATCTGAAGGAATTCCACATTGTTTGTTCTACTATGAAACCGCATGATGTTCCTGAAGATCACATCTTCTTGAAGGCATTTCCTCATTCATTGGAAAGTGCTGCTAAGGATTGGTTGTACGGTTTGGCGCCTAGATCCGTCACTAGCTGGGATGATCTGAAGAGGCTGTTCTTGGAGAAATTTTTCCCAGCATCCCGGACCACAGCTATTAGAAAAGACATATCTGGGATTAGGCAGCTTGGTGGAGAAAGCTTATATGAGTATTGGGAGAGATTCAAGACATTTTGTGCAAGTTGTCCTCACCATCAGATACTTAACAAACTCCTTCTTCAGTATTTCTATGAAGGCCTCAACAACATGGATAGGGGCATGATTGATGCTGCCAGTGGTGGAGCACTTGGAGACACCACACCTGTTGAAGCTAGACACTTGATAGAGAAGATGGCTTCAAAGTCTCAGCAGTTTAGCGCCAGGAATGATGCCATTGTGGTGAGGGGCGTACATGATGTTGATGCTCAGTCTTTATCAGCTGTTGAAAGCAAATTGGAAGGCAAGCTTGACTCTCTTATGAAGTTGGTGACACAGTTGAAAACCAACCAGAGACCTACAGCTCCATCTGCATCTGTTGCACGACTATGTGCCATTTGTCCTTCCAGTGACCACTGTACAGATGCTTGTCCTTCTTTGCAGCACCCTAATGTGCCTCAAGCCTATGCTACTAACATATATAATAACAGGCAGCAACAACAGCAGAATTATGACTTGTCCGGCAACAGGTACAACCCAGGGTGGAGAAATCACCCCAATCTTAGATGGAACAATGCGCCACAACATCAGCAGCAAGCGCCACCTTTCCAAAATGGTGGAGGTCCTAACAGATATGTGCCTCCACCTATGCAACAAAACCAGAGGCAACAACAACAACAGCAGCAAGAGGCACCTGCCCAACCAACTGCCTAACCTTCTACTTCTTCTGAGCCTACATTGGAAGAGTTAGTGAGACAGACGACTACGCAAAACATGCAGTTTCAGCAGGAGACTAGAGCTTCCATACAGAGTCTCACTAACCAGATGGGTCAGATGGCTACTCAGCTTAACCAGGCACAGTCTTAGAATTCTGATAAGTTACCATCCTAGACTGTACAGAATCCGAAGAATGTGAGTGTCATAACCCTCAGATCAGGGAGGCAGACTGTTGTGCCTTCAGAGCCGACTCCTACACCTACACCCACGCCTACCGCTTCTCATAGGACAGAGGACGAGTCTATTCCACGCAGGAAGTTTGAGGTGGGTGGATCTTCTTCCTCTACCGGTGGTTCTTCTTCTCCAGGTGGACCTTCTCCTTCTCCCACCACTACCACCAGTGCATTTCCTCCTTTCTATGATCGGCCTATCCCTCTTCCCTTCCCTTCAAGGGCACTTCCTAGCAAAAAGATGGAAGAGGTGGATAGGGAAATATTGGAGACCTTCAGGAAAGTAGAGGTGAACATACCTGTACTTGATGCCATCAAGCAGATACTGAAGTATGCCAAATTCTTGAAGGAGCTGTGCACACACAAGAGGAAGATGAAGGGCATTGAAAGGATTAGCATGGGAAGGAATGTATCTGCGCTTATTGGTAAGTCGGTCCCGCACATTCCTAAAAATTGCAAGGACCCAGGTACGTTTTGCATTCCTTGTGTGATTGGTAATAGTAAATTTGAAAATGTCATGCTTCATTTAGGTGCTTCTATAAATGTCATGCCTTTGTCTATATATAAATCTCTGTCTCTTGGTCTGTTACAACCTACGGGTGTGGTCATTCAATTGGCCAATAGGAGTGTTACCCACCCAACAGGTTACATAGAGGATGTCTTGGTTAGGGTTGGTGAACTTATTTTTCCTGCAGACTTTTATGTTTTGGAGATGGAGGAGGGATTCTCTCATGGATCCGCTCCCATTATCCTAGGCAGGCCATTCTTGAAAACTGCCCGAACCAAGATTGATGTGTATGCTGGAACTTTGTCTATGGAATTTGCTGATATTGTTGTTCACTTTAATATTCTTGATGCAATGAAATTTCCAGCTGAGGACCATTCTATTTTTAGGATTGACATATTGGATGACATTATTGATGATTGTGTTGTTGATTACTTTACTTCTTTGCATGAGAAAGAACATTATTTTCTATCTTCTTTACATCCATGCATTGAATCTGGATTTGAATCAGGATTTGAGAATGATGTGGATATTGTTGTGGATATTGATGAGGATTGTGATGTCCAGGATGTTGATGATTTTCTTGATATTGATAATGTTGTTGATATATCAGTGTTGGACATTGATTTGGATTCTGATGAGATGGGTGTTTTGCCTTTACTTGTACATTCTTTAGAGTCAGAATGCATTAACCATGTTGCAGGAAGTACACTTGAATCTGACTTACAAGCACCCACTCTTGAGCTGAAACAGCTCCCAAAAAACCTCAAGTACGTGTACTTAGAGGATGATGAGAAGAAACCGATGATAATTTCCCCCTCCCTTGATTTTGTTCAAGAGGAGAAGTTGCTTGGTGTGCTGAGGAAGCACAAGAAGACTATTGGTTGGAGTTTGGTTGACATACCTAGTATTAGCCCATCCACATGCATGCATAAAATTCTTTTAGAGGATGGAGCAAAGCCAGTTAGACAGCCATAGAGAAGGCAAAACCTCGTGATCATGGACGTCATTAATAAGGAGGTGACCAAGCTTCTGCAAGCTGGGATCATCCACCCAATTTCAGATAGTCAATGGGTGAGCCCCATCCATGTTGTGCCCAAAGAGACTGGCCTCATAGTGGTGGAAGAGATCTCCCTTACAGTCCAAAACTGACACCTGCCACCATGACCAGGGGAGTTTCCTTTTCCCTTCTCCTCCCCTCCTCACTTTTATTGCACTTTGTCTATATCTGCTGACTGTTCTGATTATTGATCTGCTGATTGAGACACACTAAGCACATTGTGTAGTTTAAGTGTGGTCTATGAGGGGAGGTTATTCTTTGTTTAGGATTCGGTTTCTAGTTAATTTTTTTGTGTTTTGTGTACAATTTTACATGATTTTCGTGAATTCTGGACTATGTTTAGGTTGTAGATGTGTAGTTCACTTCATTGATACTCTGATTTGTTAGATTCCTTGCTTTTCTTTGTTTGGAAGATGATTATGATGTTTGAGAGGTTGATTTGATTGTGACAGAATTACCCTGTCTGAGATTTGAGCCATTTGATGTTCTTTCTTTTGTGTGATATGTCTCTTGATTGCTTGCACATATGCCTTGGCTTGACTATGTTGATAATTCTTGATTGATATGCATGTTTGAAAGTGATAAAGGCAGTTTTGTTGTTGAGCCTTTCTAGCCAGATGAGCCTACCCTGTTTTGATCCATTGATAGCCCCTTTGAGCCTATGCTTTCCCCATTTCTTTGTTTTGAACCTGATACACTAGCCTTAAGTGAAAAACCATGATTACCTGAACCTTAGGGAATTTTGGAGCTTTGGAATTGTTTTGGGGAATAAGTGTGGTCTCTTGGGAGATTCAGATGAGTTGGTTAGTTGGCTCCTCTTCTTGTGTTGTTTTTGTATATATGTGTGCATCTTGTCTCATACTGTTGTGTTATGAAAAGAGAAAAGAAAAAGAGACAAGATGAGAAAAGAAAAAAAAAATACAGAAAAATGAGAAAAATTAAAAAAAAATTGTGTGAATAATGGAGTCAAGAAGAGGATTGAATTAATGGTTTTGGGTGTGTTTGAATGTGTTTACACTTATTCCCCATTGCTCCTCTATTGTTGTTGGTTTGTAGCTTCTCATCCATATGATATCCTCCCTTGTCCTTGGCCCCATTGCACCCATAAAAGACCTTTTGATTTGAATATGCATATGTGTTTGAGTGTTGATATTAGAGGCTTGCCAAGTCTGTTTGTGTTTGCTTTCTTGAGTGCATTGAGTTGACATTGTTTACCTTAGACACTTGAGAGAAACACTGATAGTGCATCTGTGAGGCTCTATTGTTTTTGATTCACCTCTTGAACTGATTGATCATTTTGCCATACTTGAACTGCTTGGATGATTTTTGTGAGTATCTGCTTTTCGTGACTCTGTGTGGGATTCTATCCAATTCCTTTCATTGTCCAGATTTCTTGAGAACTATGCAACTCTGTGTCTGACCTTGTGAGTCTTAGCTTTCTGTATGTTGAGTCTGTCACCTCCCTAATGTCCTCTAAGTTGTTCCCTGATTTGCATCTTGATTTTGCCCAGGAGTGCAAAAGACTAAGTGTGGTCTATTTTGATGAGTTGATATTTTCTTGACTATATTTAGTTTATTACACTTAAATAAATCAGGGAATTGTGTTTAATTGTCCATTATTTTCTCGTTTTTCCTAATTCTACTTAATTTGATCGGAAATTCGTATTTTCGCTAATTTGAATTTTTCTGAGCTGATTAATTGCATTTTTAGTTGTAGGGAAATTTTGGAGATATCTTTTGGAGCATTAGGATGGAGGCATGGTCATTAAAGACTCAACAATTAGGCATTTCATTTTTAATTAAATTGTAATTTAGTTGATTAGAAACTTTAACTAAGCTTTTGTCCATTGGGCCAATGTTGGCAAATTTTATGATGGGCCCAAAGTTGTAAGACACTTGGCACTTCCCTAGGGTTTCTTTTTGGGGTGGACCCCACCCATTTCTAGGGATTCTCGGCAATTTTAGAGAGGATGCTGACACACACATGTTAGTCTCCAACTTTCATTTTGCTTGCTTTTGTATGAACTCTCTCATGGAGAGCTTGACTTGGGTGCCTCGGTTTCTAACATTTCAATGAACAAAGATGCGATTTTCTTCTTCTCTTACTTGAATCTTGGTTGTCTTTGCTTGGTGGTGGTGAAAAACCATCCCATTTCCCTTTTATTTCTTGTTCTTTGAAGTTGAAAGTTTGAGCTTGAAGTTGTTTCTTTACATTTTCATGATAGGTCTTTGGTTTGAATGAAGAGATATTTCGTTTTTCTCCTCCTTTGCTGCCATATTTTCGTATTTACTTTGAGTTTCTTGGATTGGATGACGAAAATGAGTTGTTGTTGAGCTTAGTAGTGAAGAAACCTTGAGTTGGTGTATGGGTGTTTGAGGTTTGAACCATTTTCTTCTTGTGCTTTTGTTTGATGGTTGGAAGCAATATTTTGAGCTGGACATTGTGTTTGTTGATGATGGTTGGATGGTTTTGCAAGGAAAGCTAGTGATTTGTTTTTGTTTTTGTGAAAAGTTTGAAGAAAAGAGAGTGTGAAGTTGGTTTGAAGAAGATAGACTTTGGGATTGTTGTACTTGTGTTAATTTGCAATTGAACATTGGAATTCTTGTGTTCATTCTCGGTATTCAGATGTGGAGAAACAATTTGAAGGTTGGTGTTGGTGAGAAAACCAAAAATGAGGATGGAAAGGAGAGAGAATGGTGCATTTAATTTTTTACCTTATTTGGGCAAGCACATGAGAGGCTCATTTTCATAGAAAGAAGATTACCATTTTGGTCTCTGTCTTTTCCTTGCATTGCTGCCAAGAATTGCACATGAGAATGGGATGCTTTGTGTTTTTATTTGCTTTGACCTTGCTTATGTGGCACAATGGTAGAAGAATTTAAGCACCTTTTTGACTTTTGGACTTTTTAAAGCATTATTTGCAACCAATACATCTTATGGCTCGGAAATTTGGTGTGAAAGGTGTGTGAGTTACGTTTTTGCTGCATGGAAAGGGAGGAGAACACGATTTTATTGTGTGGTTAAGGCACATGCTTATTTCCTTGGAAAATGGTGCACATGGGACAAGAAGTCAACACAATTTGTAGCTTATTGAAGGTGGAATTTGAAGTTTGATTTTGGTGCATGGTAACTCACGGCCAAGAGGTGTTCTTAGGCCATTTTCATTTTCAATTTCTTTATTTGGTGCACACTTGGTCACATGATTTGCTAGGAAAAAAGTTGTGTTTGTTTATTTCTTTTGTTTTAAATTAATTTTCATAGTAGGATTAGTTGCTTTTTAGTTTCTCTAATTTAGTTTTGCATGTAATTTAATTTAACTTAGTTGGGTAGTTGTTTGTCACATTGTTGGGGTCTAGTATTTTATTTTGTTTTAATGTTGTCTAATATGTTTGGTCTTGTCACTTTAATTGTAATGATAGCTTAAATTAATTCAGTTGGTCATTAACTATATTGTAATGTTTCCCTGAGATTTCTGTACCGTAACTATGTTTGCTATTCTGACCTTTGTTAATGTGATATCTGTATTTGCACCTGCAATTGGGTATACGCTTAGTTGCCTAATTGGTGTGACATCTTCGCTTAGTTGATGAAACTGTATGGTGTAAATCAGATTTGACATTAACCCTACGTTCGCTTAGTTCGCTTTTATGAAAACAGGATTAACCGTCGCTTAGTCGGTCAACTCTATTGGATTAGAGGTTTGAGTAGCGACTTTATTTTGTTAATCGGTGATGGGAAACATTGTAATTAAGTTAATGACCGACTGTTTTCTCTCCCTGTTTGATTCTGTATTTTTACGTCTCTTTATCGTTTCTATAGTTGAATTTCTATATTCGTCGTATTTTGATTATGTTTTCATCCGTGTTCAACGCAAACCGTTTTCACAACCCCCCCCTTCATGTTTGACTAAATTCTGAATCGCAAAATTGGTCCTTGAGAGACGACCTAGGAGTCATTTCCTAGCTATACTGCATTTCTAAATTGCACATTAAATTTGTGTGGGTTGCGACAGCCCATCAGTCACTGTTCATGAAATTATTTTTTTCCGGCTATAATGTATATTTCATTTATTAGTTGTAGACTTGCGATTAAATAACTAATGTGTTTTCTAATTTTGCAATTTGATTTCCAACTTATGCGTTTTTTATGTTACAATTGTTTTTCAAGTGGGTCATCACAAGTTTTCCATAATTTAGTTTTAATGTTAGCTTAAGTGAGTCGGGTTGATCATTAGCGATATTGCATTGCTTCCTTGGGATTTATTAGACTGTACTTATGTTTATTCTGCTCTGCCTGACATTCTATGATATCTGACTATGTTCTTGCAACGGGTATATGCTTAGTTGCCTAGTTGGTGATTGCATCTTCGCTTAGTTGATCAATCTGTATAGAACACATTGAATGGAATAGGTGTATTGTGTGCGCTTAGTTCGCGATTATGATAGCATGATTAACCTTCGCTTAGTCGATTAGTTGTGCTGGATTACAGGTTAGAGTAGTTTATTCATCAGACTTTTGCACTTTAATTGCCATGTTGTTGCTCTGATTTAGCTCAATATTTAATCTATTGTTTGCTTGCGATTCGGTATACGCTTAGTTGCCTAATCGGTGTTTAATATTTGCTTAGTTGATTAGATTGTATGGTGCATGACTGATTAGATTTGTGCATTGCATTCGCTTAGTTTGCAATTCTGAAGACCGAATTAGCCTTCACTTAGTTGGGTGATTCGTGTCGGATTTGGATTAGAGTAGTGTGTACTTGTCGTTAATCTGTGATTGGAAGCATAGTAATTGAGTTAATGTCCAACCGTTTTTATTCTGTATTTGATTCTGGTTTTTACATTTTTGTCTACATTTCTATTTACATTTTTGTTTCCATTCGTGTTGTAATTTAGTTCATTTGCATTCACATAAGCTTTCAAAAAACCCCTACTACGTGTTTGACCTGATTCTCGAACCACATTTGGTCCTTGAGAGACGACCTAGGAGTCACTTCCTAGTCTATACTGCATTCTTTATGCACATTAAATTTGCATGGGGTTCGACACCCATCAATGTGCCTCGTACAAGTAAACATAATAATCATTTTTGTTTATTAATTTACATTGTGTATAACCTAACATTTAATTTGATAGGTAGAGGTGTCAAAGGAAGTTGCTGAGCTGTCGGTGCCCTAAGGGACGACATGGACAACACTTGTCCATGTCAGCTATATATTCTCTCTCCTACCGGGACCATGCTAGTGGCTCGTGGAACAGTCTATGAGGCATCCACTATAGTGCATGGTATGGAGCTAGGAGAAGATGAGTTCAAGGTCACTGTTAATGAAGTTATTGTACCAGAGGCCTTTATTCCTATGCCTAGAGAGGAGTTTGTCATTGTGGCACATGTATTTAAGTGCTTCACCGCCTGGCCTAGACATTTGGTTGGTGTTGTATCTGACCCTCCGATAAACACTCCTACTATATACTTCTCAATTTTAAACTTTACTTCTTAATAACCATTTTTTCATTTAACAACAAACAGAAAAAGAGTGAAGTCTGACACCGAAGAAGACTCATTTATCTGAGGATGACCGTCTTGGTGCGTTAGATGAGCTTTGTTAGTACCCTAGCAAGTGTACCAGATCGTTATCAAGTAATATAATTTGTAAAACCCAATATCGTTCTCCCAAAGGACTCTTAGGCCTTATCTTTCGTGTAAATTAATCTTATAAGACTTGAAAGAAAATTAACTTGTGGTTGAATGCAAAAAACTAAAAGTAAACATGAAAATGCAAGTGATACAATTGGCAAGAAAAAGGTATGGATGAATGGAGTTGTTGGGGTTTACAATTTCATCTTATCCACTTTCTTATATCTACTCTTCTTATTAAATTCTCTCTATTTTCTAATTGTTATGCAAACTTTCTTAGTCTACCCTAAACCCGATCCCTCGGCGAGAAGAGCCTACTACTAGTTACTTTCTTACTATCCCTAGTCTCCGCTAATAATTAGCAGTTCAAGAACCACAGAAGCAAAATACAATTGATCGTCCTACCCCCCCTATCCCTAGGTGGTATTTGTTGATCAAGGAATTCCTTATCAGTTCATGACTTCCCCGTACGTCCCCATATCGACAAAGGCAAACATCTATTTATCAAATGAGTTAAATGATAATAGCTAAGAGCATAGATAAAGAACCCACAATTGATAATAACAGCATATGCAAGCATATGAATAAAACAAGAATTTCAATATAAGAGAGTTTCAAAAGATTACATTGTTCCCCAACAACAAAGGGTTTAGTTCACCATTGACATGGTGAAACTAGATGAAAAACAATGAAAGATTGGAAAAGCAAACCCTAGATATGATAAATTGGAGCCTAAGCATCCAAGAAATCTTCTCCAAGGAGTGTAACATACCTCTGGACATCTTCTTCTGCCAAAAGAATAATATTTGAATCGCACTAAGGCTATATATAGGGCATAAAAGTAACAAAACTTAAGCCCAAGCCCAGCAGACAACCGCTCAGCGTCCAATTTTACCGCTCAGCGGTTTCCCTCAAGCCACACCACTACTCAGCAGTCAGTTTCACCGCTGAGCGGTTTGCCTCTAATCGCTCTGGACGCTCAGCGTCACCGCCTGGGCGCCGGACAACAGCTTTCCCTCGAATAATGGTGCTCAGCGGTGCATTTTGACGCTGAGCGGTGCATAGACTCTTCTTTTCTTCATTTTTCTTCTTCTTCCTTGAGTCTAAGACCTTCCTTCTTCAATTCCATCCTTAATTCTCATCAAAACCCTGCAAAACAATGCAAAACAAGCATAATATCTCTAAAAACGGCTTTTGACTCTCAAATGACTCAACTTAAGTGTTTTACTTGATTCTAAGCTCATTCTAAGCCATAAAGGGTTTATTTTGATATCAATTTAAGCATGAAAATAACGGTTTTTAGACCGTTATCAAGCTTTGTAACACCATTGTAGATGCGCTGATGATTGTACCATGGGATTCTACTACATTTGGAAGACACACTAAGATCCCATTATACTTGCTTCAGCAAAATGTTGAGGAGCTTCATCGCACTTATGTAGAATTGGTCTTTATATGACCACAAAATATCCAACGTAAATTATTGACTGGTGGAATATTTGTAAATAAGTGGCCATATAGATGTCGGTTAGGAGGGGCACCGACGTCTATAATATGATAGACGTTTGGGCCCCTACTAACTGACGTTTATACGTCTATATGTCTTTCATTTATATACGTCGGTTAAAGCCATATCTGACGTCTATTATGCACAGTCCGACGTCCCATTAACGTCACCCAGAAAGACGTCGGGTAGGGATGTGACGTTAAAATCCCAAAATAAAAGACGTCTAAAGCCCTTTTTACACTAGTGTCGGGGAAAGAAAAGATTAATATTTCACTCGTTCAATTGTGGGTGATGTAAGTTTATGAGAACTTTTTTATATAAAATTGATTTATCAATTTACTTATATCAGATCATTTCTTGATTTCAGGTATGTGTTTGGTGTCAGTAATAAGATAGGGTTCATTGATGTATATAGGTTCATTGTCCCCGAAATGACTCATGAAGGAAATAGATTTGATTACATCCAAGCATACATCACCAACTGTTTTGCAATGGGGAAGGAGATATATTTTCTCTCTTATATACTTGGGTAAGTGAAGTTTGTTATTTTAGTGTTTCGTTTGTCATTTTAGTATATGACAATTAAGTTATTACCAATTTCAAGCGTCATAGGCAGCTACTTGTGATCTCCATACCGGAGAACATTGTTCTATGGTTTCGTTCATTGCTCAAGTCTCCTCCCAACCGTCTTAGACTAGTAGTAGATTGGTAAGATCCTCAATGTTTGAACTTTATTTGTTATATAAATGTATGCTAAAGCAATTTTTTTTAATAGTTCCCTTGCAGCACATATGATGTTGTCTGGAAGATCAACTACTAAAACTAAAAAGCTTGCATGGTTGGCCCGTAAGGTTTGGTATTTTAGTCCATACTTTGTTACATTTTATACCATTCGAATGATTTTACTTACCATTTTATACTTATGATGATATATTGTAGTGTAATAGACAAACCGGGTCATTTGAGTGTGGTTACTACATCATGTATTGGATAATGACCATTATTCATGCACATGTTACCAGTGGATGGAAGCGGTAATATTTTGGTTTGAATTTTATTCTCTCTATAGTTTAGATTTCATATAAACTAATTGAAATCATTGTTTTTTATGCAGAGATTCAATTTTACTACTTCAATTCTAGAGAAGTCACTTAAACTCATAAGGAAAGCATTGGCTAAATATTTAATTCAACTGTATAATAGTATGTAGATATTAGGATATAGTAAGTTCCAAATTTATGCTTCTATGTTTATTTATGCTTTGTAAATTATTATTAGTTTAACTTTGTATATTGGATTGATTTATGCTTCTAAGTTGATTTATGATTACATTGAATTGATTTATGCTTCTAAGAAGTTGATTTATGATTACATTGAATGGATATATGTTTTAATATAATTTTTATTGAAAATATATGTTTCTGGATTGTTCTGGACTGTTCCAGTTGTCAAATATATGTAGGTTTGTTTCTGTGGTTGGGAATGTTGCAGAAACAAACTTGTTCTTAAAAGAAAATAGGGGAATACACCTCGGTAGTGACCATAACCGAGGCAGAAAGCCCTTTATGGCATCGGTTCATATCACAACTCAAGTAGAAAGGCTGGCGAAAAAGGAAAAAATAAAAACTAAAAAACACTTTACTGCCTCGGTTGGGACCTGAACCGAGATAGTAAAGTTCGAGATACTGCCTCGGTTCAGAAGGAACCCAGGCGAAAATTCCTTCGAAAAAAAAATAAAAAAAGGAAGCACCCTACTCCTTCGATTACCTGTGAACCGAGACGAAAATAATTGTTGTCATTTCCCTCGACTCCACTAATGTCTTCTAAATATATATTCCACTTCGTAAATGCATAAAATATAAATCGATTTAAAATAAATTTGAAAAAATTATATTTGATCGCGTGTCCATGGGAAAGAAAAATAGGCAATTTAATAATTAAAACCATTGCATAAATAGAAAAGGAAAAATGAAAAGTATCCTTTCACTAGTAAAAAATAGAGTTTTTACAGCGCACATTATGCATCGGTTCACCAGAAACTGAAGCATAATATTGCGCGATGGCTTTTTTGAAAATAAGTCAAAAGTATAGGTCGCGGTTCTTTGGTGAATAGACCGCGGTTCCCCCCAGAACCGCGACATAAAAACCCTCTGACGTCTTCCACGTGGCACACTTGAGCATCGGGGAATAAACCGCGGTTGTTTGGGGAACCGTAGCCTATTCCCCCTGTAAAATTCTGACATTCCCTGATGCAGTCTGAACACCATAAAGGTCAAGGAATAGACCACGGTTCTCCCCAGAACCGCGGCATAAAACCCCTCTGACTTTCCCAACGTGGCACTGCTACAATAAATGGGCAGTTGAGCGTCAGGGAAACGACCACAGTTGTTTGGGGAACCGCGACCTATTTCCCTGCAAAATTCTGACATTCCCCCCAAAAGCAGTTCAGAAATAACTTTTTGCCATTCAGAAATAACTTTTTGCCATCTTGGAACCGCGACAGAAAGTTGGGAGAAAATTTCAAAATTGCCATTTTGAGATAACTTTTTGATTTCTTTTTATCAGAATAGGCCGTGGTATTAGAATTTGCAGAATAACAATTACTATTGTTTTTCATAATAAAAAATATTTAGAATTATTAGAATTTAATCCTTAATAGAATTCCTAAACCTTATAATATTTGTGTAATCACTAGGTGAAATTAATGTTTGAATGGTATGTATGAAATTGTCAGTTTGATTTTTAGTACCTTATCTTTTTATGTAATATTTAGGAATTGATCGAAATTGGATTAATTTACACGCATTAGTGTTGAGTACGAGAGAGGGGTAGAGGAATTTATACAATTTGGACAACGTAATGAGGGTACAAGTGATGAAGAAGTGAAATTTAGATGTCCTTGTGTGAACTGTTTGAATGGGAGAAAGTTGAACGCAACCCAAATTAGAGAACATATTATGTGTGATGGTTTCCTAAGATGCTATACAACATGGATATGGCATGGCGAAGAAATGGACTTTCCGACTGACTCCCAAACTGAAAATGTTATTCATTCCACCATGGAAGAAGATCGACCGGATGAAGACAAATTAGAGGACATGATTCGCGATGTTGGCGCAGAAAATTTTGCCAAAGCTCATGTGTACGAGACAATGTCGACTGATGCGAAAAGACCTTTGTATGTCGGTTCAACTAAGTTCACACGTTTGTTAGCGATGTTAAGGCTCATGAATTTGAAGGCGAGCAATGGATGGACTTATAAGAGTCTTACAAAATTGTTGACGTTGTTGAATGAAATGCTGCCAGATGGAAATATACTACCCACTCGTAATTATGATGCGAAGAAAATTCTTTGTCCAATGGGTATGAAGTATAAGAGGATACATGCTTGTCCCAATGACTGTATTTTATATAGGAAAAAGTTTGAATTTTTGACAAAGTGTCCAAAATGTGGGTTATCACGATACAAGTCAAACAACAATAGTGAAGATAATGGTCAAATTGAAAAAAATGGATCTCCTTTGAAAGTAGTTTGGTAACTTCCAATTGTGCCCAGACTTAAACGCTTGTTTGCGAATCCCAAAGATGCTAAAAACTATAGATGGCATGCAGATGAGAGAAAAATTGACAGACTGCTTCGTTATCAAGCTGATTCAAAGAAATGGAAAAATATTGATCAACAATTCCCCCAATTTGGTAAAGAGTGTAGAAATCTTAGGCTTGGTTTAACCACTGATGGAATGAACCCATTTGGTAATCTAAGTACCAATCATAGTTTGTGGCCAGTTATATTGATAATTTACAACTTATCACCTGCATTGTTCATGAAGAGGAAGTACATGATGTTGTCTATGATGATATCTGGTCCAAAGCATCCTGGAAATGACATAGATGTTTATCTAAGCCCACTAGTTGAAGACTTGAAGTTGTTGTGGGTTAATGGGTTTAAATATTTGATGCATTCGCTTCTGAAACTTTTGTGATGCGTGCAATGTTATTTTGCACCATTAATGACTTTCCAGCTTATGGTAATTTGTCAGGATACAGTGTCAAGGGTCATAAAGCATGTCCTATATGTGAAGAAAACACTGCCGCTTATCAATTGAAACACAGAAGAAAGATGACGTATCTGTGTCATCAGAGATTTCTAAAATGTAATCATTCATATAGAAGGTTAAGAAAAGCATTCAATGGATATCAAGAGAGGGACGAAGCACCAAATCCACTTACTGGCCTTCAAATTCTTGAAAAAGTTAATAAAATACATCATGTATTTGGGAAAACATCCAAGAAGTCATCTGTAACGACCCCTTGGAAGAAGAAATCAATATTCTTTGATCTTCCATACTGGTCAAAGTTAGATGTTAGACATTGCATAAATTTGATGCATGTAGAGAAGAATGTGTGTGATAGCTTGATTGGTACACTACTCAACATTCAGGGAAAGGCAAAAGATGGAGTGAATGCTCGTTTGGATTTGGTTCACATGAATATCCGAGAAGAGTTGGCACCCAAGGAGATTGGTAAACGTACTTAGTTTCCCCCTACATGTTACACAATGTCTAGACAAGAGAAGATAAGTTTTTGCCTTTGTTTAAAGAGTATCAAAGTACCACAAGGATACTCTTCAAATAGGAAGAGTTTAGTGTCGATGCAAGACTTAAAACTTGTTGGCATGAAGTCTCATGATTGCCACGTCTTAATGCAATAATTGTTACCGGTGGCTACTCGTGGAATTTTGCCCAAAAGTGTTAGGCAGACCATAAACAGGTTGTGTTCATTTTCCTCGTCAATATGTAGTAAAGCCATCGATCCTACAAAGTTAGATGATCTTCATGGCGAGATTGTTATCATCTTGTGTCAACTAGAGATGATTTGCCCTCCATCTTTTTTTTGACATCATGGTACATTTACTTGTTCATTTGGTTAGAGAAATCAAGTTGTTCGGACCGGTATACTTAAGATGAATGTATCCTATTGAGCGTTATACGAAGATTTTGAAAGGACACGTTAAAAATCCATATCATCCCGAAGGTTCAATGATTGAAAGGTATATTGCTGAAGAAAGCATCGAGTTTTGTTCAGATTACATGACATCAACTTATCCAATGGGAGTTCCTCGCACATCATGGTTGAATAAATGTTCTACAAGTAAAAGCATCTGAGGTGTGAATGTGGTGACAAAAGATCGCAAAGAATTGTTGCAAGCGCGTCTTTATATATTGAACAACACAGATGAGGTGATCCCTTTTTTGCAAGCACACAAAGCCATTGTTAAGATTAAAAATCCAAGACAATCAGAGAAATAACAGTTGATGGAGCATAACAAAACATTTATGTCTTGGTTCAAATCTGAAATTGACAAAGAGCCATTTTCTTCTCAAACTTTGTTGTGGCTTGCAAATGGTTTAAAGTTTGATGTTGTATGTTGTACAGGTTATGAAGTCCATAATTGCACATTCTATACGAAGACTTTGGATGATAAAAGCATAGTACAAAATAGTGGAGTCAGTTTAGAAGCAGAGTCGCTTCAATTTTCCACATCAAAAGATCAATCTCTTGTACTTGGATCAATGAGATATTATTGTATAATAGAAGAGATATGGGAGATTGATTACAACAAGTTTTTTGTTCCATTGTTCAAATGTAAGTGGTTTGACAATAAGAGTGGTGTGAAAATAGATGAATCGGGTATGACACTAGTTGATTTTTGAAAGGTGGGTTATCGAGACGTCATGGTACATCAAGCATCTCAGGTTTTTTATGTCAAAGATCATGCGTCTGACCATTGGTATGTCGCTCTTCAAGGAAAAAAACAAATTAAAGTTAACGAAGACAATCTGATTGATATTCATATTGCTGACAACCATTTATTTCAAACTACGACAAATTTGGATGACCAACCTCTAGTTGACGATGTACATGCAATTCGGTCAGATCATGATAAGGGAATATACATATGATGAATCCATATCTTTATGTATGAATTTCAAATTTCTGTATAAGTTTTTATTAATATTACATAAGTTTTTTAATAATATTTCCTATGATCATGGTACATGTTTCGTTAAATTATATGATATTACACAAGTCTTTGATTAATATTACATGTTATTTATTTTGACAGAGATATGGTTGACCATCCACATTCTTCAGGGGATGAGGCTCCCCCTTCCAGATCCACTAGAGGACCCACCAGAATGAAACAACTTTTGATCATAAAAAATAGTGGTGAAAGAACACTAGTGAATGTTAACGTGATCACAGGTGTGGCATTTGGCCCCAATGTAGATGACTTCCGATCATACCTTGGAGTAAAGGGACGTGATAGGATTAACATTCTTACTCCATCTTTTGATCATGTGTCCGAGGTTGGTCGGAACATTATATGGAACGATATATTGGTAAGTTAGTTATTATCATTTGAATTCCGGTTTTTTTATATTGATAATTTTGTACTGATACAACTTTATTTTTTTTTCCAGATGACATTTGACATTCCAAATATCGCAACACTTAGAAATAAGTGTTTATCAACTATTGCTGAAAACTTCCAAAATATTAAAAGTAAGTTGACCTCGAGATATATTTATGGAAGCAAAAAAAATAAGTCTCCATGTAATACAAAAGATGAATGGCTGGTTAGTATAGTTGATATTATTCAATTCGTCATTAACAAATATATATCATATGAACTAATTAATTAAACATATGTGATAGGCAAAAAGAAGCAAACACAAGAAACAAGTGCTCAAAATAAAACTCCACCTATTATCTCATGGTGGGTATAAGAAGCTAGAGGAGAAAATCCTCAAGCAAAAGGCAGAAGCTAGACCACCATCTGAGGGTGGTAGCCCCCAACCTCCTTCTCCACCTTCTCGGCATGAGAAATGGAAAAGCATCGGGCTCCTACTCTTATGACACTACAAGGAAAATATCTGAAAGAATTGTAAGTTATTTTTATTCCTAAAATAATAATAATTTCATTATACATACTATATTGAACATTTTAAAGACTAATGATGTTTTGTAATTTTACAGGAGTTCTTGGTTGAGCAGAACTCCCAAGGTCAATTCACTCTAGAGGGTTGCTAGGATATTCTTACCGCTGTAATTGGACGACCTGAGCACCCTGGACGTGTACGTGCTGCTAGAATTGGAGTAAGCATTCAAGATTATTTTGGGAGCTCTTCTCGTCAGACTTCATATGCATAACGAAGCACAAGAACAAAGGCTGACATAAGAGATCACAAAAAAGCTTCGAGCGGACCTTAGGGAGGAACTTAGGACAGAGCTTAGGGATGAATTGTATAATGAGGTATGCGCCATGTTCCAGCAGCAATTTGCGAGCTATGGCATGCGCCCGATGCCATCTCCTGTACAGGAACAGGAACATGTTATGCCTCCCACAAGTATAATTAATAAACATTTATGTGCAATTATTTCTATCTTTTGTATAATCTAACATTTACTTTGAAAGGGAGAAGCGAGAAATGAAGTTGTTCAACACCAACCGTCCCAGGGCATGACATGGACAATGCTAGTCCATGTCTGCTATACATTTTAGACAGTACCGAGACAATGATGGTAGCTCATGGAACAGTGTTTAAGGTAGTGACTGTTGTTCATGGTATGGAGCTATCAGAGGATAAGGTGAAGGTCTCAATAGACGACATTATCATACCAGATGCCTCAGTTCCTCTGCCCACAGATGAGTTTTTCACTGTGGCACATGCATTCCAGTCTTTTATCGCTTGGCCTAAACAATTGGTTGGTTTAGTTTCTGACCCCCCAATATGGAATTCTACTTTACACTTCTCAATTTTAAAGTTTACATGTTATTGATGTCAAAAATTATCTTATTTTTCCATGTAACAACAAACGCAGGCGCAGAAGAAGACTCCTCTATCTGAGGACGATCCTCTTGGTTCATTGCACCTACTTGCTGACACCATTGCAGATAAGCCTTTGGAGGTTGAATATGATGCTAATGTATTTAGGAGAGGCTCTGAGGTCCCATTATACCTGTATAGCCAAGATGTCAGAGAGCTTGCGTGAGGAACAGAAGAGTTGAATATTACATTAGTTCAGCTATGGATGATGTAAGTCTATGAGCAATTATTTATATAAAATTGATTTATATATCAAGTATACTTATATCAAAGTTAATTTTTGATTTCAAGTATATGTTTGGGATCAGTAACTACTTGGGGTACAATGATGACTATGGGTTCATTGATCCCCAAGTCATTCACGAAACAAATGATTTTGATCAGATCACAACACATCTCACAAGAAGATTTGCAAGCGGCAAGAAAATATATTTTATGCCTTATATATCTGGGTAAGTGAATTTTGTTAACATAATAAAGTTCCATATGTGATTTTAATATATAATAATTAAGTTATTGTGAATTTCAGGCGCCATTGGCAGCTTCTTGTTATTTCTATACACGAGAGTTATGTTTTGTGGTTCTGCTCATTGCACAAGTCTCCTCCCACACATCTCAGACAAGCAGTTGATTGGTAAGAACCTCAATGTTTGGACTTTGTTTGTTATATAAATGAATGCTAAAACCCTTTTTTTTATATATAGTTGTATTCCAGCAAGTATGATGATGGTTGGGAGATCAATTTCTAACAGTAGAAAGCTTGCATGGATTTCTCTCAAGGTTTGACATATGCTAAAGCCATACTTTCTTATAGTTGTTTTGTTTTAATGATTTTCACTAACTATTTACAACTATGATGATATATTATAGTGTAACAGACAGAAGGGGTCATATCAGTGCAGATACAATGTAATGTATTGGATGGCCCACATTATTCGTTCCCATATCACAAAAGGTTGGGAAAGATAATATTTAAATTTAACAAATGTTGATTTTCTCCAACATTTAGAATTCATATACACTAATTAATATCAATTGGCTTGTGCAGAGATTCAAGACTACTGCAGCAATTCTTGAGAAGCCACTTTCATTCCTGAGGAAAGCTATTGCAAAATATTTAGTTAGATTATATAATAGTTCATAGTTATTAGATTTAAAATACATTTGAACATGTTGATTTATAGTTATTAGACTTTGTACATTATGTGATGTAAACATTGATTATTGTGTTGAATCTGTTGAATCTGTGTACATTATGTGATTGTTTGACATGCAGGTCTGTTTTTGTGATAGTGGATATCATAAAAACAGACCTGCTATTAAAAAAAATTCCAAGAAAATAGGTCGAGGTTGTGGTCACGGCCTATTGTTTGACATGCCTAAAGTCTAGACTTTTTACCGCGTCCGTATATGCTACGTTGCGAAAATCGCGACGTATACTAAAAAACAACCGCAGTCGTTTCCCTGCACTGCACTAGTGTTTTTATGGTCTTATTCATACATCGTAACAGAGGTGTTCTTGAATATTAACTTGTGGTCATCAGTAAGCACTTTTCCATATTTCCACAGTTTGAAAATAAACATCATATTTTTTTTTAAAATAATAAACAAATTTTAACGTGTTTTATTTTATTTTCCTATTTTTAAATACCTTAATTTTAATTTGTATCTACATTATTAGAAATAATCTTTTATAAAAAGTGTTAAAAGATCAGTCAAAATTAATATATTTAATTCTTTTCTAATATGTGTTAATTTTTTTTCTATCTTATAAATGATAATGGAAGTAATACTATTGATCCACCCACCAACACATGCTGACCAGTTCATCATTTCCGTAGAATAAAATTTCCACCAGAACACACTCAATGTAATTTCTTTTCTTTTTGGAATTTTATCACACATTGCTATTGCAGTCGACTAAACATGAATATATTGTCTATATTACATGGCCATAATCATAAATTTAATATTTGAATATCGTTGGAATTTTTCATAATAAATTTAACACTCCAGATTTTAAATAAGACTTAAGTTATTATAATAAAATAATACATTTTTATCTTAAATAAATAAAATATTAATTAAAGGATAAATTTTACTCGATAAGTCAAAATCAAATATGAAAATCTTAAATGTGATTTAATATAATAAAATCTATAGAAAAAATAAACTAAAACTCATCTAATAATTCTTATAAGTGAGATGATTTATTCAAAAAAATTTAAGAAAAACATTTATTTACTAGGGTGGATTCTGAACATCTTCATTGAAAATTGAATTGATTTTTCAGTCGAAAGTCGGTATGTTTTCCGGTTTGAAGTTGACACACCACTATCTTTCCCTTTCTTAGATGATGGAAAACGTACATGAAATAAAAGACATTCACAAGTAATTATAATATTTTTATAATTAAAAAGTATACAGAAAATATAGAATAAAATTATACACGATTAATAATAAAAATATATTAAATATATTTTTCTACTTCAAATTATTAAAATTTGTGTTCACTAGTGCAGTCAGGGAAAACGACAGCGGTTCCTTTTGCACCTATTCCTGAACCGAGGCATATGCAAGCGAGGCAAAAAGTCTAGACTTTTATACCTCGGTTCTGAACCGAGGCAAAAAGTTGGATGATTTCACCTCGGTTCGAAGCCAACCAATGTAGTATGTATTTTTTTTTATTCTTTTTTCGCTGGGACTTTATGCCTCAGTTCCCTCTGAACCGAGGCAGTATGCCCGCCTCTACTGCCTCGGTTGGGACCTGAACCGAGGCAGTAGGGTCTTTTTTCTTTCTTCTTTCGCCAGCCTTTATGCCTCGGTTGTTGCCTGAACCAATGTCGTAGGGTGGTTTTCTACCTCGGTTATGACCACAACCGAGGCATATTCCCCTATTTTTTTTAAGAACAAGTCTGTTTCTGCAACATTTTCAACTGCAGAAACAGACCTGCATATATTGGGTTTTACCAATTATATTACTTGATAACGATATGGTACACTTGCTAAGGGATTAACATTTACCTATGCAATGATCTTCCCTTTGTTAGAGCTTTTTAGCTTATGTTTCAAGTCAACTTTGACAATTCTAGACTTCGCCATCATTATTAATTTTTCTTCTGTCTTGATCTTCTTGATGTCATCTTTATCCGTTTGTGTATCCTTTTTGTCGAGAAACTTTGTAAATCTGTTGGAAAGCAGGTTCAGTCTTTGTGATCTAGAGACAGGTTCTCCACCATGCGATGCCTTGTATTGCAAGTTTCCGATTTCAAATGATTCATAAAATCCATTAGTAATAGAAAGTGACTTCTCATTGCAAGGGCAGATACTAAATAAATTTTGAAGCCATCCCCAGGTCTATAGTCGATTCAAAGAAAAACAAAGTCGACTAGTTTTTCAAATATCTTATGAAAACCAGCTCTGGTGCCAATTGTTGGGAAACAGGTAAGCTTCGTTTTAACACCAAGAGGGGGGGTGAATTGGTGAGTTTTCAAAATCAGAGTCTTTTCGCATCTTTGATTCAAAGTAGAAAACTTCACACACTTTCTTGAATCGCAAGTTAAAGAAAATTTAGTGCAGCGGAAAATCAAAGTAGACTACACAGATAATAAAGTCGACTGAATGTAAAAGTATAAGGATAGAGAATTCAAACGCAGGTTTTTATACTAGTTCGGCCTGAATGCCTACATCTAGTGTCCTTCCAGTACCTGGACCCAAATGCACTATAATGGTCAAGGTTTTTATAGAAGACCTCTACGTCAAAAATATAAAACACCTATCTAATCCTCTAACCAAAATATGGGCAAACCACACAGCAAGTTCTTGATCAACCCAGAAACACCTCAATTGTGCAGATTCTGATCAAGCAGTATGCGTAACACAATTCTCCTTCAGAAACTCTTCCAAGCATGATCACAACCGTCTTCTTGATGAGTTCTTGGAGCTCTAAAATCTAGAGAATCAATATGAAACAGAATATGAAATTGTTAGTTTTCCAAAAGTTCTTTGTAAATGATCAAGTCTCGTCTATTTATAGATTTCTATAAATCAGACGCTCCTACAGTCGATTGTGCTACTAATAAAGTCAACTATATTATAAAAATTATAAAAATTAAGACATAATAGCAGCAATCCAGTCACACTAATTAATTTCTCAGTCAATACAATTGACCAACATTCAATGCTCAATGACTTTTAAAAATCTAGTCGTTATAGTTCATGACCATAACAGAATTTCAAAACAAGCAACCAATACAGTCGAATGCGTGGCATACACAGTTGACTTCGACACTGTAGTTCACTTTCAAATTCTTTTCAATGTAAAATCTCACATAGCATTGTTTCTGAAAATTTGTGCATAGTCACGTGCTTAATTCGTCTTCCTCCATAATGAAGTTGACTTACAACTTACAGATATGCAATACAATGTAAGTTCATAAATGTGCATGTGGTTTTCTTCTTTCAAATCATGTGTAATGCAACCAGATATGATGTAACATATACAAGCTCAGTAAATATGCATTCACATATCATAAAACGTGTTCAACAATATATCAAACAATAAGCAATACAACATGTAACACATCAACAATACATGTGTTATTAAAAATGTGTTGTCATCATCAAAAACCTGGGTGATATAGATATTGTGTTGTCAACAATCTCAACACCTTTAAGCTTTTCATCATGACAGAATCAAACCACAAAGAAGTGACTCCTTGTTTTGACCTAAAAGGAGCTACTAGTAACACAAAGAAAAAAAGATAACACAAAGAAACCTTGGAATTGTTACAAGAAATTTTATAAATGGATGTCTATACATAAATAATTACTATTGGGAAAGGCCTGATAAGGGCCTGATATGGGCTTCAATAATAAAAGGCAGTCTACTTAAATGATATATGGGAAAATGTAGTATGCTGCTAGAAACGCAGAGGTTGACGTCAATTTCTCCAAACTTCCAAAGTGTCTTTTTGGTTTAATTCCCTTTTCTTATAATCCAACAATAAACGTCGAATTTCTTGAGCATTTGACGTATTTGTTGCTCTCTTTTTTTCTTTTTACTTTTTAAATTCCCATAGAACGTCATTATAAGGGGCTTCGACGTGAAAGGCACTGGAGTGGTTGTGAGGATGAATTTTGTGATGTTACCAGAGGTTTTGAATTGACTCTACAAATATAATGCTTAACTCTATACAATTGCACAGTTTGATCATTGTTGAATGACTCGTTTTTTAATGTTTCATTAAGTTGTTTTGTCCGAATTAGATCCACTAATTCTGTAGAAAACAACTTCATGAAACTTAAAAATTGAATCATATAATCAAGAAACTTCAAGTTATAAAAGCAGTTATACCCCTCCAGGGGTTCTACAGATTTTGAAAAAGCACTTATCTTCTTAATATTTTTCTTTCCTCTTGATTTCTGTTTTTCAAATTCTTCTTCCCATCAAATATGTGCTTTATCTATCAGAAGGAGATTAATAACAATCCAGAAATAGAGGATTCTAATGAAAAGAGTCTACTGAAGAAGATTCTAGGAAGACGTCTGAATAAGAATAGGGTCTTAGAGTCATAGTACTAAGTTGTGATTTCCTTGTTTTGTTCTGTTTTATTATGTGCTCTTATTTTTGTGGAGTTATATTCGTTGGTTTAAAAAAAATATTTCTGGCAAAAAAACATCAAATTGATAAAATAGTTCAACGTTATATTTAGACATTACCTCAACCCTAACTTGTTCGAATAACTTTTGTGATTCTGAAAGAGTTAATAGAAAAACAAAGAAAAAAGTTAAGAGATTGTTACGAGAAATTAAATGAGTGGAAGTTGTAAAGTTTTGAAAGGATGCCAAATCCAAATGTATTAACCTCTTCTTTATTTTTCTTGATCACTCCTTTAAGCTTTTCAACATGACAAAGAATCAAACCATAAAGAAATGAGTCGTTTTTGTCACCTTGAAAGATTTGATAAAAAAGCAAAGAAAAAGTTAACACAGAATTTGAACATGTTGAGAGCCGTTCAAAATTTCAAAGCCACAAGTACAAGGATGTTTTATCGGTTGGTGTAAAAGAAAAAATGAAACAATTTCTGGTAGTATAAAAGAAAAAGAAAAAATAATAAAAAAGGACTAAATAATAAAGAATAAAAAATATTGATGTTGCCAACAGTTATTTGTTTATTTTTCTTTTAAATCAACACATAAAACGTCAATTTAAACTAGCATCGACGTTTTATTATTTAGTTCCTTTTTTATTATTTTTTCTTTTTCTTTTAAACCAACCATAGAACATCAAATTCTTCTATGCATTGACGTTTTCTTTGCAAAATTATTAAAACTATTTCTGGTTGTGCATCATGGTTGTATTATACACATCATGGTTGTGCACCATCAAAAAAGAGGGAGATTGCTGATAGGGAGAGCATTGTCAATGCTAAATCTAATCCCTTATGTGTTTTTGTTTTTTATGATGAAAACACATATATTGTTTTTGATGATGACAACACATATATGTTTCCATGAGAACAACAAAAAAATGTCTTTATGTTTCAAACATATATTGCCTAAATTGTTTGATTTTCATACTTGCTATGTACGTACATGTGTTTACATCTACTGTATGCAGACTCATATTTTAATATGTTAAAACCACTTGCACAATGCATATCTGTATGAAGTAATCGATTACAGTAATTATGTAATCAATTAGGTTCATTAGATACCTAATGCTTAAACTGTGGCAAACTACAAGTTTTAACCGATCACAATATATGTATAATCGATTAAAACTCGTGCCTTTTCTAAACACCTAATTGAAATGTGTTGTGATGAGTTTTCAGAAGAAAATGTTTTCAAAATTGTCTAAGTGTAATACTTAATCGATTACAGTGTTTTCTTAATAGGTTAAGTGTAGTACACACTGAAAATTGTTTTGATGATAAGTCTTAATTGTCATAACGGTCATATTTCATATGTTTTTGACTTACATTTTATGTGCAATCAATTACATTAATTGCATAATTAGTTAAATCTATGATGAGTCGTTATTTCTTGAACTGTATTTAGTTTATTGCACTTAAATAAACCAGGGAATTGTGTTTAATTGTCTGTTATTTCCCCGTTTTCCGAATTCTGCTTAATTTGGTCAGAAATTCGTAATTGTGCTAATTTGGAGTTTCTGAGCTGATTAAGCGCATTTCTAGTTGCAGGGAAGTTGTGGAAACATCATCTGGATCATTAGGATATGGCGTGACACATTCAAAGGCTCAACATTTAGTCATTTAGATTCTAATTAAAGTTGTAATTTCGTTTTCTAGAAGTCCTTAATTAGAATTAGGTGTTTTGGACCCTTTTAAGGGCAATTTTGTAAAAGCCCAATGTGTGGGACACTTGGCACCAAACCCTAGGGTTTCTTTTAGAGGTGGACCCCACCCATTTTATGCAATTCTCAGCCTTGAGAAAAGAGGAGCCACCACTTCATTGGCACACTTCACTTTTACACTTCATTTTTTCTTAGGCTTTTGTATGAACTCTCTCTTGGGATCCTTGGTGTGTGCCCACGGTTTTTGAGCATGGAATGAACAAAGAATGCATTTTTCTTCTTCTCTTGCTTGAATCTTGTTTATCTTTGCTTGGTGGTGGTGAAAACCGTCCCATATTCCACTTTGTTTCTTGTTCTTTGAAGTTGAAAGTATGAGCTTGAGGTTGTTTCTTTGCATTTTCATGATGGGTCTTTGGTTTGAATGAAGAGCTATTTCGTTTTTCTCCTCGCTTGCTGCCACATTTTCGTATTTACTTTGATTTTCTTGGATTGGATGACGAAAATGAGTTGTTGTTGAGCTTAGTAGTGAAGAAACCTTGAGTTGGTGTATGGGTGTTTGAGGTTTGAGCCATTTTCTTCTTGAGCTTTTGTTTGATGGTTGGAAGTAATATTTTGAGCTGGACATTGTGTTTGTTGATGATGGCTGGACGATTTTGCAAGGAAAGCTAGGGATTAGTTTTTGTGTTTTGTCAAAAGTTTGAAGAAAAGAGAGTATGAAGTTGGTTTGAAGAAGTTAGACTTTGGGGTTGTTGCTCTTGTATTATTTTACAATTGGAACCTTGTGTTCTTTGGTTCATTTTCGGTGGTGAGAAGTGGAGAAAACATTTGAATGTTTGTGTTGGTGGAGAAAACCGAGAATTGGTGTTGAAAGGGAGAGAGAATGGGAACATTTATTTTTTACCCCTTTTGGGCAAGACCAAGTAGAAGCACATTTTCCATAGAAGGAATCTTTCCTTTTTGGTGTTGACCCCTTTGCTAGCTTGGCCGAGAATTGCAATGAGAAAGGGGACATCTTGTGTTGTTTATTCCCTTTGACTTGGCTTATGTGGCACCTTGGTAGAAGAGATTAAAGCACCTTTTGGAGTGTGGAATATGGAAGGCAACGTTTTGCAACTTTGGAAGAGGAGTGAGCTCACGGCAATTTGGCCTTGCATGTGTTGATTTCCGAACTTGGTCTTTTGGGAGAGAGAAGGGCACGGTTTTCATGGTTAAAAAGTGTGGAAAGCAAGGTTTGTCTTGGAGAATGAAGTACATGGCACAAAAGGGAGCAACACATTAATTGGCTTGTTGAAGGAAGAGAATGAAATGGAACTTTTGGGCATGGGAGGTCACGGCCATGGAGATTATTTAGGCCATTCCAAGAATTGAATTACTTTAATTGGTGCATGTATTGTCACATAATTGATAGATGAAAAAGCATGTTGACTGTTCCTTTGTTTTGAATTAATTTACATAGTAAGGTTATTTGCTTTGTAGTCTCTTTAATTTAGTTTTGCATTTAATTTAATTTAATTGTGTTAGATAGTTGATTGTAATTGTGTTGGTGTTTAGTATTTTAATTTGTTTTAATGTTGTCTAATGTGTTTGGCGTGTTACTTTAATGGTATTGATAGCTTAAATTAACTGTGTTGGTCATTAGCGATATTGCATTGCTTCTTTGAGATTTCTGGACTGTATTTGTAATTGTGACTCTGACTTGGTTAATATCAAATCCGTATTTGCACTTGTAATTGGGTATACACTTAGTTGTCCAGTTGGTGTTGAGTCGTCTCTTAGTCTATGAAACTGCATGGTGTAAATTAGATTTGACATTAACATTGCGTTCTCTTAGTCCGCTTTTATGAAAACATAATTTGACTATGCTTAGTTGATTAATTGTGTTGGATTAGAGGTTTGAGTTGGTTTTATTTTGTTGATCTGTGATAGGAAGCATTGTAATTAAGTTAATGACCAACCGTTTTCAGTCTGTCTTTGAAACCGTTTTTTTTTTTTTTTTAGATCTGTGTTTGTGTTTCTGTTTGTGTCAGTGATTTGATTTTATTCATCCGTATTCACCACAACGTTTTCACAACCCCCCCCTTCGTGTGTGACTTAATTCTTGAACCGCAAAATTGGTCCTTGAGAGACGACCTAGGCGTCATTTCCTAGCTATACTGCATTTCTAAATTGCACATTAAATTTGTGTGGGTTGCGACAGCCCATCAATCTGTTTTAATGTAATTCTGGTGTAACTTTGTTAAAAGTGTAACTGATTACATTATTTTTGTAATCAATTAAAAAGCGTCAAACATGAAAAAATTTATATAATGATGCGTTGCACTCTACATTAACAACTTTTGAACATTTGATCATTCTAAAATTTCATATCTGATGTTAGTGAGTCAAGAAGAAAGATTGCAGGTGCGTTGGGTTCTCTAGGAATCAAGATACAAAAGATTTTGTGATTTTGAAGGATTCTTGAAGGATAGCATTGGATGTTTATTGGTTAATCAATTTTCTACACATTAAGGTGTTTTATTTCCTGATCAGAACTTTGTTTACAATCTTGGACTGTGGTTTCCCTGTTAATAAAAGAGAGATAAAGGAACATAAGAGAAGAGAGAATGAGGAGCATGAGAAAAGAGAGAAAAGGGAGGAAGCAAAAAGAGAGAAAGAACAAAGAGAAAAAGAGGAACAAGAAAGAAAAGAGAAGGAAATGAGAAAAAAAATAAGAGATAAAGAGAAGACAAAAAGAGAAAGTGCTACTAAAGACACCTACCACTCCCTAAAAAAAATTCAAACTAAGATGATAAAGGGAGTTTTTCAATCCTTGAAATTTTCTCAATTTAGCATTAATTAATCCTTCTTAATTCCCACTTTTAATCATAATAATTTTCCAAATTTACCTCTGTCTTCCATTATTTTAAACTTCTCTTTGGATATTTCAAATCACACTTTGAGTTGATGTTACCTTCTATGTTACAATTAAATCAAAGGAGACAAAAACACTTTTGTGAAGTGGGCCTTTGATAACGGTTGATTTTACTGTTATCTGTGATTCAATTTTGATATTAAATTAACCCTTTTTGACTTTGAAGCTTGCTTAAACTCTTGTTTTTAGTTAAATTGTGTGAATAAGAGAATTGAGGTTATAATTGATTATTTTTATCATTAATTCCCTTGATTTTGTAGGTTATTAGAATTATTTGAAATAGTAGTTAAAGTATCAAGGAGTTGGAACTCAAGAGGGACAACAAACGTACCAGAGAAGAAGGCTAAAGAAGGCGCAGGGTGCCTGGTTGCCTTTTTTCTAGGGCCCTGGGCGCAGGTGCTCATGCAATCACGCTTGGATGCCCTTTTTTGGGGCCCTAAGCGCCACATGTCATGCAGGAAGCCTGCTTGCCCCCTTTAGGGGCCTTCAGGGGTGATGTTCGCAAATCAACTCCTGTTTGCATTTCTGAGGGGCGTTGAGTGCCAATTAGCCATGTCATAGAACGTCCACTTGCCCCTGTCCATGGCCCTCAACGCTAGTCTCCATGTAGTGTTTCCTGCTTGGCCTTAGTTGGGGCGCTGAGTGGCATGTTTGGCTTATAGGCCATTTTTTTTATCTATGTAAGGATTTGAACGCCCTAGGATTGGTATCTTTTGACAATTGAAGATTACAAACACACTTTCTAGGGTTTTATCTCATTCTTCCATTATTGTACACCAAGGTTCTCCATGACAACGGAGAACTAAACTCATTTGTTGTTGGGGAAGATGTAAACTCTAAACTTTCATGTATTTGAACAATTTTGATGAAGAACCTAAGTGTACAATGGAATGAAAGTCAGACCCCAGAAAACAAAGAGGAAAGCTCCCGCATCCAATTCAGCCTCTAGAAGGTCAAAAAGAGTATCTTTACGCTTCTGCCGTCAAAAGATACAAACCCTAACGTGTAAAAGTCCTTAAATAGATCAGAAACAAGTCCAAAGGCCCAACATGCCGGCACTCAGCACCCCCACTTAGGGAAAACATGCGTCCTTGAGAGAGAAGTGGTGTTGAGGGCCTTGAGAGGGGCAACCAGGCATTCTGTGATACGTGGAGTCTGGCACTCATTCCCCTTAGAAGGCAACCAGGCACTGGTGTGAGCTACATGGCGCTAAGGGCCCCAGAAAAGGGCAATCAGGCATCCTGCGACCTTCTGTAGCCTTCTCTTCTGATGGTTTTTTTGTCCTTTCTGCATTCCAACTCCTTGATACTTTAACTCCTCTTCAAAATCATTCCAATAACCTACAAAATCAAGGGAATTAGTGTCAGAAAACAATCAGTATTCGTTATAGAGTTGCGCAGCGGAATAAAAGTAAATTAACAAAAAACGTGTCCGGTCAAAGTTCAAGTTAAGATGGTCTGTTTTTATAAACTTATTTTCTAACAGAAAATTTATCAAACAGTTGATATGCGTAAACAATCAAAAGTGTAAGGAATAGAAAAATTGACACACTGGATTTTTATACTGCTTCGATTCAAAAGAATCTACAACCAGTCGTTAATCACCATAAAAAGTGATTAACAGTTTCACTAAAAATCAATTTACAAATTACAATAGAAGTGAATAAATGAAATGATGAAACCTTCCTTCGACGAATGAGCCAGAAGGATGCTTCCTTCGACCAACGAACCGGAAGCGAACAATTTGCACTTTCCTTCGACCAACAAATTGGAACAGTGCAAAAAATATCTTCCTTCGACCAACGAACCGGAAGATGGCAGCTTTACCAACTCGAATAGAACCGCTCTGATCTTTAACACCCGAAGCATGAGCTTCTCCTATTAATGAGACCAGGCAAAGCACTTGAACTAGCTTTTTAGAGCTTCCTTAAACAAACTGTATTCGTAAAAAGCTCAGAGTTATTTTCTAAGGTTCTAAGAACACTTATATATAAGCAAGTGGTCCAAAAATGAAAAGTCATGTTGCAACTGCTAGTGATAATTGATTATTTTAAGTTATAATCAATTATTCAAGTTCGTTACAGGGTTTTCAAAAGAGTGATAATGGATTATTCTGAGGGATAATCGATTATTCCAAGAACTTGGGTAGTTCAAATCAGGACCAATGATAATTGATTATTTGAAGTAATAATCGATTATTCCAGAGCAACATGGTTTTCCAGAAAACTCAGGATAATCGATTATAGCTTCTCATAATCGATTATATACGTGACAGTTCTAGAAATACGAAATTTTCTAAGTATTACAAATTCAAACACTTTCCTAATACATTTATATTCTACAAAGTGCTATTAAAACAATTATAACATCTTCTTTAAGTCAATCTTCTTACAGCATCATTAAAATCATTATCTTCAAAGTTTACCAATGTTCCTCATTGGTAACAATCTCCCCCTTTTTTATGATGATAAAAAATACATGTTTAAAAGAAACTTTGATTTGTCCTGCAAAACATACAAGCTAACAGACAACAAAAAATTATTAGTATTACTTCTCCCTTTTTTTGATCATAAGCAAAAAGATCAAAGTAAAAGCTCCCCCTTAATATGATATCCCCCTCAATTAAACAATGTATGCACCATTTAAAAGAAATCATTTTATTCAAATGAAAGAGAGAAAAGGTACATTTTCATCATAAAGAAAAACATAAGACATAAAGCTCTAGAAACATAACATGGAAACAAAACAATCAACAAAACACACTAACTTAGAATCCTAAATCTAGAACTCAGGACTAGGTGGTCTTTCAGGAGGTTCAAGATTTAGGTGGTTCTCAATATTCCCTAGGCGAACATAAATTTCATGAAATTGAATAACCACATAATCTTCATGACCTTGCTGTCACTCATCAATCTGTTCAAAGTGAGCTTTCTGTGCAAGATTCATATCCTCCAATTGTTTAGACAAGTTAGCAAAGTGCTCTTCCATGGTAAGAGAGGAGGATGAAGGCATTTGGGAAGGGCCAACATCAGAAGGAGCAATAGCTCGCACTGGTTCCACCATGTGAGCATCCATGTCTTCATCTTCATCATCATCTTGATGATCATCATCCTTAATAAGAATCACACGACCACGAGCTACAAACCCCATTTACCGAAATGTGGTCTCACCAATTTCTGTTCCAATGGCTTGAATTGCTTAAGTGTGTTCGCCTTCCACACTTACTCCTTTGTACTCCAAAATTCTAGAAATAAGAAGAGCATATGGGAAATGATAAGAGTGATATTTCTTGGCTTTCAACATGGTATCTGCAATAAGTGCGGACCAGTCAATATGTATGTGATTTAGAATCCCATACAGAAGTAGAAGATCTTGCTCAGAACATTGAACATGGTTGGTGGCCCGAGGACATAAAATCCACATGATCAGATAGTGGATCATCCTTTCTTCAACTTTGAATCCACCAAAAAGCAGTTGTCGACAGTTTGTCTAGTGCTAAGGATGGCGCAAAAATGATTGAAACACCAGCAGACGGTTGAAATCCTAGACACCAAGATGAACTTTGACTACAACATCCCAGATTGTGACTTGGGCAACATTAGTCCATACATCGTCATCCAAATTATTGGAACATCCTTCACTTTTGTTGTCACGATGTCGTCTCGGTAGCGAAGATTAAAGTAGAAAACTCGAATGAGATCGGGGTAGATGCATCCCTTTTGCTCCACGAGATGAGTGAGTCCTTGAGCACCAAACAAATTTGGAAATTGGAATCCGTAAAAAGAATAAAAATCAAGATGAATGTACTTTACAGCCATGATTCTTCGTTCTTCCCAAAAATTTACATAATCTGCATGTTTCTCTTGATCCGAAATCCACCCATCAATGGTGGCAGGACGAGGTCTAGAAGAAGAAGAAGCACCACCAGTCCTCCTACGATTTCTTCTGGGTTCAGCCATTGAAAGAAGTGGAAGTAGTGAAGCGTTGAAAGAATGAAGAGAAATCAAGAGATTTTGGTTCAGATTTGAGTGCAGCAGTGTTCTGAGTGCAAAGAAATGACCATTAATCAATTATGGGGGGCTATTTATAAGAAAAATCAAGAAACTAGCCATTTATAGCCATTATAGAGCGCTTCAAATACTCTAGTTTTGAAACTCTACGCATGATAATCGATTATTATAAGTGATAATTGATTATCTGCTCAAAAATCACTTTCCAAAAATTGTATGATAATCGATTATATATGAAGATAATCGAGTATCTGCTTTTGAATGTTCAGCTTTTGGTTTGAGTGGGAATAATCGATTATTCAATGGGATAATCGATTATCTGCGATTAGAGGCTTTTGCCAAAGCCAAAAATAATCGATTATTATTCTGTGATAATCGATTAAATACGCTGAACTTACGAAAATTGAGAAAATTTTATGAATCTTGATCCTAAGACATATCTAACACTCCTAACTCTATTCTAACTTCGTAGAATCTAACTTTAGGCAGTGCTTTTGTGAAGATATCAGCTAGTTGATGTAAAGTGTCAATGTACTCAATTTGGCAATCTCCCTTTTATGTGTGGTCCCTCAAGAAGTGATGTCTAATCTCAATATGCTTAGTTCTTGAGAGCATTATGGGGTTCTTAGTTAGGTTAATAGCACTAGTGTTATCACATTTTAGAGGAATGTGATCAAGGAAGATATCAAAATCCTCTAATTGCTGTTTCGTCCATAAAATTTGGGCACAATAATTGCCAACAGCAATGTATTCAGCTTCAATGGTAGACAAGGCTACACACGCTTGTTTCTTTGAGTGCCAAGACACTAAAGAACAGCCCAGAAAGTGACAAGTTCCATTAGTACTTTTCCTATCAATTTTACAGCCACCATAATCTGCATCGAATAACCTATTAAACTAGGTGAAGCATCAGAAGGATACCAAAGTCCAAAAGATGTGGTTCGTTTAAGGTATTTCAAGATTCTCTTGACAGTAGTCAAATGAGATTCCTTGGGATTAGCTTGGTACCTAGCACACACACATACGCTTTGCATAATGTATGGTCTACTAGTAGTTAGATACAACAAAGATCCTATTATACCTCTAAACATAGTTTCATTGACTCCTTCACCAGATTCATCCTTATCTAAATAGCAAGAAGTAGCCATAGGTGTGTTTGCTTCCTTACAATTATCCATACCAAACTTCTTAAGCACTTTTCTACAATATTTTCTTTGGGAGATAAAGGTTCCCCATCCATTTGTTTTATTTGCAGTCCTAGGAAGAAATTAAGCTCACCCATCATAGACATCTCAAACTCACCTTGCATTATTTGGGCAAATCCCTCACATAAAGAATCATCTATAGACCCAAATATTATATCATCTACGTACACTTGAACAATCAATATGTGTCTTCGTACTTTCTTAATAAACAAGGATGAATCAACCTTACCTCTAGAAAAATCATTATCAATCAAGAAGGTACTAAGTCTTTCATACCAAGACCTAGGTGCTTGTTTAGGACCATACAAGGCCTTTTTCAATTTATAAACATGATCAGGATATTTAAAATCCTGAAAACCAGGAGGTTGACTAACATAAAACTCTTCTTTTATAAAACCATTCAAAAATGCACTTTTCACATCCATTTGATACAGTTTAAATTTCATCAAAGATGCATAAGCAAGTAATAATCTAATTGCTTCTAACCTGGATACCGGGGCATAAGTTTCATCGTAGTCAATACCTTCTTCTTGACAGTAGCCCTTTACAACTAACCTTGCTTTGTTCTTCGTGATGTTTCCATCTTCATCAAGCTTGTTTCTAAACATCCACTTTGTTCCAATGATGTGAAAGTCATCTTGCTTAGGAATGAGTTCCCAAACATCATTCCTCTCAATCTGGTTTAGCTCTTCTTGCATAGCAATGGACCATTTATCATCTTGAAGAGCTTCCTTTATGTTTTTGGGCTCTATCTAAGACATAAAAGCTACAGTTAAGCAGAAATTATTTACATTGTGTCTAGTAGTTACCCCTTTTGATATATCTCCAATGATGTTGTCTAAAGAAAGTCCTCTTGGTTGTTGATAGCTCTTAGGATCAACAACTTAAGGTTCATCTTGACTTTCCGGAGGATAGTTTTCATTTAGGTACATCTCTTCAAGAGCTTCTCTCAAATAATCCTCATCAGCTGCAATTGATTTATTTAACTCAAGAGGGTTTACCTCAAGGTCCACAATCCTAATAAGCATTATGTTCAACACATAACAAGCAGTACTAACTGCATCAGCCCAAAAATATTTTGGCACATTAGATTCATTCAAAAGAGTTCTAGCTAATTCTTCTAATGATCTATTTTTCCTTTCAACTACACCATTTTGTTGGGGACTTCTAGGTGCAGAAAAATTATGTGCAACTCCATGTTCTTCACAAAACTTTTCAAAAGATTCATTTTCAAATTCAACTCCGTGATAACTTCTCAAAGTTTTGATTTTAAATTTTTTTTCATTTTGAACACGTTTTGCAAATGATTTGAAAGCTTTAAAAGCTTCACTTTTCAGAGTCAAAAATAGTGTCCAAGTAAATCTAGTATAATCATCAACAATTATAAGAGCATAGTAGTTTCCACCAAAAATTTTAATTCTTGATGGACCAAACAAGTCCATATGCAAAAGCTCTAAAGGTTTTGATGTAGAAATCATGCTTTTGGATGAGAATGAAGATTTGGTTTGTTTTCCCTTTCGAAATGTAGAACATAATTTGTCTTTCACAAATTTCAATTTAGGCAAACCAATCACAAGATCTTTTGAAATCAATTTGTTCAAATGTTGAATATGAATATGTGCAGCTCTTTTATGCCATAGCCAAGGATTTTCCTCTTTAGCAACTAAACATGTTATGCTATGACTAGATGCACTTTCAATGTCAATCAAATAAATGTTATTATGTCTAACACCTTGCAAAGCAATATCAAAAGAATTCTTAAAGTAAACAGTACATTTATCACTTCCAAAAGTTACCTTGAGACCTTTGTCGCACAATTGGCTTATACTAAGGAGGTTGTGTTTGAGACCTTCAACGCATAGGACGTCTTTTATAGTCAAAGTGTTTCCTCCTCTAATGTCTCCGGTTCCCATGATTTTTCCTTTGTTGTTATCCCCATATGTTACAAATGCTTACTTTTTCTTCTCAAAAGAGATGAGCCTCTTTTTGTCACCAATCATGTGTCTTGAACAACCACTATCAAGATACCATAATGACTTCTTTGACTTAGTAGGTTCCTATAAAACAAATTACCAAGAATTTAGGTCCCCAATCTCATTATGGGTCCTTGGGGTTAGTTCAAACAAACATACATCACTTCACAACTTTAACCCATGCATATTTACCATTTGGAACACCAAAATGTTTAATGTTGCATTTGTTTGAAGTATGTCCATGTTTCATGCAGTCAAAAGAACAAACCTCATGCACTTTATTTTTCACAAAAGTCCCATTTTCTACCCAAACTCTACGAGTGCTCTTACCTTTAGACTTCTTGTTTTGATGCATGTTTGTGCGCTTAACATTACTTCTTCCAAAATCTAAATTAGCATGTGATTTAGGCTTAGTTGCCTTTGCAAGTAAGTTCTCAAGAATGTCAATGTCAAACATATGACTCTTACAAGATAAACATTCAACAGGTTCAATAATTTTATTTGATTCAGACAATTTTGTTTCTAGATTACTAACTTTATTTCTCAAAACAACTTCTTCATCTAACATTTTTTCATACTTCAATTGCAAATCATTATGCTCTTTTTTAAGCTTTTTATGTGCAGCATCAAGTTTTTCAGATTCATTCATCAATTCAAAAAATGCCTTTTGTAAGTCTAACTCACTAGATTTAAAGCTAGAATCACTTACTTGACTTCCAGCATCTTCTGAGTCAGCCATTAGACAAATGTTTGCTTCTTCATCTGAGTCACTTGAGCTTGAAGAACTAGAAGCAATTTCCTCCCAAGCTATGTAAGCTTTCTTCTTCTTTGCAAATTTTCTTTCCTTCTTTTCTTCATTTTTCCTATTCTTAGGACATTCGATCTTCACATGTCCTCTTTCTCCACATCCATAACATTTAAAACTTAATGGAGATCCTTGATTATCCTTCCTTTCTCCATGATACTTGTCTTTTACTTTTGCTCTCATGAATTTTGCAAACTTCTTTATCATGATGCTCATGTTTTCCTCATCATTGTCGGAATCATCATCTTCAATCCTTTTAGAACTCCTCCCTTTAGAGATTTCGGACTTGAAGGCAAGTGTCTTTCTTTTGCCTTGATCCTCTTTTGCAGTTAATCTTCTCAACTCAAGCTCATGCTCTCGGCATTGACATTTGAGTGAGATTTTGAGACTCCGAGATGGTAGTCACCTTTGGTTGCCAAGACCTATCCAATGATTTCAAAATTTTGACATTTAATTCATTAGTATCAAAGGTCTTACCCAAACCTATCAAGTGGTTCACGATATGGGTGAAACGCTTCTGGACATCAGAAATAGTCTCTCCAGGTTGCATTCTAAAAATCTCATACTTCTGGATGAGCGTGTTCTTCCTTGCACGTTTCACGTACTCTGTACCCTCAGGTGTGACTCTGAGGACCTCCCACATTTAC
Source organism: Vigna reflexopilosa (assembly GCA_027742785.1). NCBI lineage: Eukaryota > Viridiplantae > Streptophyta > Magnoliopsida > Fabales > Fabaceae > Vigna > Vigna reflexopilosa. The sequence goes on along the minus strand of CM050911.1, from coordinate 29,421,795 downwards.
TATGATGTCTTACACACTGAAATTCTATAAAATTCATCAAGTACAACAGTAGATGAAATAATATTACGAGCTTTAATATCAAACTAAGCTCGTCTATTTTCTTTAGCAGTCCAGTTAAAATATGGTTTTTCTACCTCTACACCATCAATTGTAGTTTTAGGAACATTAGGACCATTTGGAACTACTTCCCAGATGCCTTTGTCAACAAGCCCCATTAAAATTTCCATTATGACTTTCTAGAATGCATAGTTATCACCAGTAAAAAATGGTGGTCTGTTGATAGATGCTCCTTCGGCATAAACTTGAGTTTGATGACTGGCCATTTTCGCAAAAGTTTGAAAGAATATCAAAGGAAGATCTGATACCAATTTTCGGAAAATAATTGGTATCCGTTATAGAGCCACACAGCGGAATAAAAGTAAATTAGCAGAAAGCGTGTTCGGTCAAACTTCAAGTTAAGATGGTCTGTTTTTATAACGTTATTTTCTAATAGAAAATTTATCAAACAATTGATATGCGTAAATAATAAAAAGTGTAGGGAATAGAAAAATTGACACACTGGATTTTTATACTGCTTCGATTCAAAAGAATCTACGTCCAGTCGTTAATCACTATAAAAAGTGATTAACAATTTCACTAAAAATCAATTTACAGATTACAATAGAAGTGAATAAATTAAATGATGAAACCTTCCTTCGACGAACAAATTGGAAGGATGCTTCCTTCGACCAATGAACCGGAAGCGAACAATCTGCACTTTCCTTCGAACAACGAACTGGAACAGTGTAGAAAATATCTTCCTTCAACCAACAATCCCGAAGATGGCAGCTTTACCAACTTGAAGAGAACCGCTCTGACCTTCGACACATGAAGCGTGAGCTTCTCCTATTCACAAGACCAGGCAAAGCACTTGAACTAGCTTTTTAGAACTTCCTCAGACAAACTGTATTCTTAAAAAGCTCAGAGTTATTTTCTAAGGACCAATGATAATCGATTATTTGAAGTAATAATCGATTATTCCAGAGCAACATGGTTTTCCAGAAAACTCAGGATAATTGATTATAGCTTCTCATAATCGATTATATACGTGACAGTTCTAGAAATACGAAATTTTATGTCCTTTCCGGGTTCCAACTCCTTGATACTTTAACTCTTCTTCCAAATCATTCCAATAACCTACAAAATCAAGGGAATTAGTGATAAAAATCATCAAGTATAACCTCAACTCTCTTATTCACACAATTTAAACTCAACACAAAAAATCAAGCAAGTTTCTAAGTCAAATAGAGTTTATTTAATATTATAATTGTATCACAGATAATGGTAAATTCAACCGTTATCACCAGGATCTGGAGAATTTCACCTAAAGGGATTATTGCCTTGACATAAGATAGGACATATGGTTGTCTTAAGCTTCTATTCATACCGTATAATTGATTATTAGGGATTCAAGACATTGTGGTATAATAATTAAGGATAGGCTTTTTACGCCGAGAAATCGGGTTCTAAGTAATTTAGAAAGTGACATTAACATTTTAATGAACAAGACGGATTCTTGTATGCATGAAAGTGATTAGTTGAAATCTAAACCCCAACATCATAGTCATCTCATATAATCAACATCATTCATTCATTTATGTTTTAGCCTCAATTGATCAACTTGTATTCATATTTACTTTTATTGCATTTAAGATATTACACAATTGTTTAGTGACGTAAGTCTCTTGGGAAACGATACTTGGTCTTACCATTTATTATTACTTGATACGATTCGGTACACTTGTCGACCGTTTAACAGCCTTGAATGTTTGCAAGGAAATTCTTTCAAAATTAAAGTAAGGCCTTTCTTCTGATTTTTCATTAAGATATATTTTGTTTGTGATACAAAGATTTAATGAAATATTGATTGGTGACTACTGCATATAGATCTTTGATCCTAGATGAATGATACACAAGTTGACCGATAATAAGAAAATGGTTTTTATCATGAAGAAACATAAAGATTTAAGGACAAATCTTTTTCAAGAGGGAGGGGATGATAGCATACACCATAACCATGGCCAAGCACTTTTAAGAAGAGTTTAAGTCATCTATGGAAGATGGGCCTAAACTCTATCTCTTGGGTCATCTTGGGCTATCACGAAGCTTTTATAGTAAGAATAATTTTGGGCCTTGTATTTTGGGCCAAGTAGTCTAGGATTTATTTGGACTTTTTACAATGGGCCTAGTAGTGTAGGATTTAATTTGGGCCTTGTATTTTAGGCCAAGTAGAATAGGATTTTGACTGCCCAAGTCAACAAAGGGACAAGCCCTAATGTTGACCAAGGTAGGATGTCCGCACCATGAGTTGACCAAGGGGTCAACATTTTTAACGAGCTTGGTGGACAAGAGAGAGTGGATGGCCTTGACAAGTGTTAACCTCCTATGGAAGATTTTTTCCTTTTAGTTAGTGGTCACATGTCACTCTATGCTTGAAAAATATTTTCCAAAGGTAGTGGCCATATGTCACCCTCACATTTGAGAGGATTTTCGCCACTTGTCTCCTTATTGGAGAGGATTTCTCCCTACTCTTAAAGCTAGCTAAGGTGGCTCTTTTAGGTTAAAGTTTTTGCCCATTTTGAGACACCTTATCCTATAAATAGAGGTGTCTATCCTTCTTGTAATTTGATTTGAATTTGAATAAAGTTATGTTGTCATTTTTGTGCCTTACTACTCTTCTTAGGTCATCAAAGGCTAGAGCATTCCATGTGGTCTCCTCCAGCCACCTTCCTTTAGAGTTGTCCTAACCTCTCTAAGAACATCATCAAACACCACCTCCATCACCATAAAATATCCCATGACCAAGAGCATTAGTCTCTTTTCCACCATATTTCCGCAACCACCCCAACCTTCAACCATCATCATGGCTTTCTCTTCTAGCTTTAACCTAATCTAGCTAAGAGATTACCATCAATGTCCATTTTGTTTTGTGTGAATGTCGTGAAGATCTGATGGTGTGTATCATGTGTTCTATGTTATTTGTTTTACCCAAATGTCATTGTGTTCCATGTGTTTTATTGAGTTTTGTTCATCCTTGTATTTGTAATTTTATATGAATGGCTTTTAGATTTTTAGTGTTTTATGTGTTGCATGAACACAAGACATGGTTTTGGGTATTATATGATTTTGTTGGATTATTATTTTCCAAGACTGGGTTGTGTTCTAGTGTAGGGTATAATCCCAGGTAAATGTTGAGTTGTGTAGGGGTGGTATTGGTTTATGTTGTGTTATTATAGGGTTAGTATAACATGTGTTATATGGTTATTGGGTGTAACATCATCTTGATATATACCTAGACCGTGTTGTAGGATTTGGACCACTATCCATACAACCTTAACGAAGGTAACTCGATTTGAAATCTTTTAAATTTGATCTTCTCTCCAATGTTCAATATTTTTCTGTTAGAGTAAACTTTCTACAGTATTGTTCTAAAATAAATCATTAGAATTACAATAACTACAAATTTCAATCAAGATCAACTTAATCATTAGTCACGGTGAATTTTTATATATAAATAAAAAGTGACCATTTGATTTGAAAAAATTCTTTATTTAAAATATAATTATCAAGAGACAATTTTAAACATTGTGACTCAATTATATTTTGTGTTTCAATAATCAGATTAAGATATTCTTTAAAATAATCTAAAAATTAACTTAAACAATCGTCACTAATATTATGAAAGAAATAATTTATTCATAGTAAGATCAAAAAGTTTGAGTGCATCTAATGAATGTATTGTCTGATGTTTTACTTGTTTAATGACTCGTCTCATGACTTCACTTGTTTGTAGATATCACTCATCTTATACGTGTACTTGTTTAATGAAGACATTTCTTTGGTCTCGTGTTATTACTTTATAGCTTGTATAAATACATGTTATGCATAACATAATAATGATTAGATATTTGTAATGTTTATCCATAATATTTGTATAGAAAAATACTTCAATTGCAAACACAAATTTTACTACATCTTATAATATAGGTTTAATATCTTATTTTGTCCAATATCTTATTTTGTCTCCAGTTTTGCTCACTTATGTCAAATTAGTCCATCCTTTAAAAAATGTGTCAATTGCCACTAGTGGAAAAACACTGTTTAACGTTAGTTATTTTGGGCTTTTAACGTCTCATTCACAGCCGACATCATAGCCGATGACGTCAATGGGACGTCGAACATCCACATAACAGACGTCTATACAGACGTTAGTTAGTGCAATGTCCGATGTCACTAAACGTCGGTGCAGGCGTGTAAACCGACGGCTAAAGGCAATATATAGACGTCGGAGAGTGCAATACCCGACGTCTAAGAGCACATAAAGACATCGAACATTTCACTAACCGCCGTATAAAATCACTATAGACGTCGGTGTAAGCATTAACCGACGTCTAATGTAGTGGTTGTGTTTTAGTGCAGTTTTGTTCCTGTCTTTGGATAGTCCAGTAGCACACTCTTTCTTTGCTAGTTTCCCAAAAAAAAAAGCTTGTGTCTTTTGAATTTCTCATGAAATTTGAACCCAAAACCGAACCTGGGTCTTTGCTTAGTTCCATTTTCAACCGCAAGAGGGAAAAATTACGGTGAAACGATAACTAGGTAACGACGACCCAGGGTCGTTTTTGGGTCGAAACGCCACGAGAAATCCAAAAGACACCATTTTTCCTGGGAGGCAGCTAGCAAAGGAAGAATGTGGTACTGCGTTACCCCAAGAGAGGAACAAAACTGCACTAAAACACAAAACAAGAAAACAAAATTTTATCAGTTGAACTAGAACCAGAAGATAATCGATGAATGACTGAACAAAGTTTAAACGGTAACCATAAAAAAACATGCACCTAGAATGCAATGCCGCAAGAGAGAAAAAGGAGAGGAGGAAGATGATGATGTTATCAGAAATAATAATGCAATGCCGCAAGGGAGAAAAAGGAGAGGAGCCGCAAGAGAGAAAAAGGAGACGAGGAACAGGCGATGATATCAGAAACTGCAATGCCGCGAAGGGTCTGCGGTTTATTTAAAATGAAAAGGGCGTCGGTTCCCCCAAGACCCGACGTCTATAGTCACCTAGACGTCGGTTATCTAACTAATTGGATGTCCAAGATAACATTTAAAGTGACTTTTTGATAGCCATTAGACGTCGGTGTCCAGGGGGGCCGACGTCTAGGGCGCTGAACCGATTGTCGTTTCATTTCCTGTCAGGGAAGTAGACGACGGTTGTGAAGCGGCGCCGACGTCTATAATACTATAGACGTCCTTGCTTTGCTACCGAATGTCGACGTGCCTTGGATTTTGGTGAACATAATTAATTACAGGTCTATAAACGTCACGGTCCCCGAAAAACGACGTCTATTTTTTGCAGAAATTTTTGTCTTCCCGCCTTTCGGACAGGCTATAGATGTCGGTGGTTGACTACTCGATGTCTAAACGCCTGGGAATCAGGTGACGAGCATTAATTACACTCTAGTACGCGTCGGGCCCCCATCAAAAGCGACGTCAATGGCGCAGGAAAAGTCTGTCTTCTCGCCTACCTCATTACATTGGACGTCAATTTAGGAAAGAGCGGACGTGTATTATATTATAGACGTCGCGTCCCCTTGAAACCGACGTCTAGGTACCAACTTATTTACGCTAATGCCACCGTGCACTCATATATGTCGGGCTACTCGCTAACCGACGTCATTGGGGTGACGTTAAACAACGTTTTTCCACTAGTGTGTATTCCCACTTAATAAAATTTGCCTCAATGAAGTCCCTTCCGTTAAATACGTACAAACGGTGTAAATTTTTTTCTCTCTCTTCTATTTTTATGTACAATGCAGGTTTTTGAAGGGTTTTTTCAGGTTTTTCTCTCTCTCCTACTTTTCTTCTACTTTAAGAAAATACTTTTATTTAGTTATTATTTTTATAGTGCATTTTTTTAAATTGTGAAAAATTGATTAAACTTTATTTTAGCGCACGAGACCCTCTTCTCTGCTCAAACTTTTCTCGAACGAAGTTTGACGATCATCACATGTAATCTTTCTTACATTTGATACAAATGCATTTTAATTAACTACTTTAGGTATGATTTTCGTTTGTTTTGAGTAATTATTTTCGTGTTCTTGTCATTCATAGGCACATTTTAATTTCTCTCTCACTGGTGGCAACACTTTAGTACGATGAACCCACCTTTTGAAGGTTATTTTTCATTTACATTTTTGTTTTGAAGAACTGATTTGTTGAACTTGTTTGTTGGCTTTTTTCTGTTAAACTTGTTTGTGGTTTTTTTTTTTAACATGTTTGTTGTTTTTGTTTGGTTGAACTTATTCGTTGTTGTTGTTTGATTGAAGTTGTTTGTTCTTTGATTGAACTTGTTTATTTTGTGTTACTATTTGATAGTGGTTTAAAACACTGTTATTCGTGATGTGGTTTTGATACTAAAAGCACCCTTTTTCACTTAGGAACTTGCTTAGACTCATACTTTTTCAATAAATTGTGTGAATAAGAGAGTTGAGGTTGATTTCAATGATTTTATGACTAATTCCCCTTGTTTTGACAGAGATTGAAGTAATACTGGAAGCAGGGCTGAAGAGCCATGAAGATGGAGCTCAAAAGGGCCTAAAAAAGCACCAGAAGGAGGGACAACACGAAGCCCGGGCTCCCTGAATGAAGGCTCAAGCGAGCAAATTCGACGTCCACCGCCCGGGCGCCCTCCCTGACCGCCTGGGCAGCGGGGCCTCGAAGCTTGGGCGGCCAACTCGAAGCCCGAGCCTTACATGAAGATCGTTCACCACCCAAGCGGCCGCTTTAGACTCTATTAGATCGGGCCCTGTTTTTGGCCTGTTTCAACTATATTGGACCAGGCCCTATTTTTGCGCATTTCTGACCTTATTTAAAGGACCCTGGGGCTCTAGGCTTGGTATCTCTAGCAGAGAAGAGCATAGCAATACACTCGTTTCCCAATCCTTAGGCTTTCTTTCTCATTCTCTTCTATTATTCATAGTGTTCCCCCATGTCTATGAGGAACTAATTTCTATTTGTTGTTGGGGATGATGTAACCTTGTAAACTCTCATGTATTTGAATTGATTCTTTATTCCATATGCTTTTTTCATTAATTGTTAGAGTAATTCATCTATTTCAATGCTTGTTTTGTTTAACTCATTCATTAGCATGTTTTATGAATTGCATGAGTGTCGGGAGGTTCCTTACAATTCAGGTTCTTGTTGAATTACTCCCAAGAGTAATATTGCCCAGGGATGAGGGTATGAGTCTTGGTTGTCTTAACCTCTTGATCTTCACATCTTATTATCAAGAATGCTAGGAATTGTATGAACTGGTAATTTGGGACAGGCTTATTCACCGAGGGATCGAGTTTAGGTGATTTAGTAAGGGACGTTAACATTAATGCAAAAAGAAGAATTCTTATATACATGAGAGGGAACTTGGGGAAATCTAACCCCAACAACATATGCATCTCGTATCAATCCACATTCGTTCATCTCTGTGCTCTTTTGCTATTGATCACTTGCATTCATATTTAATTTTATGTCCTTGCATTCAAATCCAATGATTTCTTTTTATTTTAAGTCTTAATTAATCTTGTTATCATACGACTGTTTAGCGCCGAGATTCCTTTGGGATACGATATTTGGTCTTACCATTTCATATTACTTGTGCGACTCGATACACTTGCCGATTTATCCCAATAGTATTGTTTGTTGTCGATATTATATTACACATTCATAGTTCATGCTTTATAAAATACGAAAAACTGAAATTTGTTGTTTTTTTGCTTTTCAAGTCTCGTAGAGTTGTAAAAAATGATCACAATTAATTAAAAAAATATAAAAAATAAATTGATTAATATCGTATATTGATAAAATTCTACGTTAATTTAATGTCAAATTTTTTAAATTCGACGTCAATTTAACGTCTCCCGATATAACGTCGTTCTCGAATTCAACATGAAAGACCCAAAATATTCGACGTTGTATGATGTTTTTATACTAGTGTAGTGTGATGCTTTTCATTTAATACAAATTTAACTCGCAACAACCTAACTAAAAATTGAAAAACAGTGTCAGGTTGAGCCCATCCAATTCTGATCCTTTGGATGTTGTTGGATTAAGTGGACCAAGTTAAGCATGCTCCCAAGTTACAAAATCAAACTCATTTTACCAAATTTGAAAGGTTACCTACACTAGTGCAGAATCGCTCTTTAACGTCACCCCATAGACATCGATTATGGTGTTGAGCGACGTATATGACTGACCAGTGGTATTTTAGTAAATAAGTTAGCGATATGGACGTCGGTTTCGATATAAACTGACGTCTATAATAATGTATATGTCAGTTTTACCACAAACTGACGTCTATACTACTGCAATTAATGCGATTCAGTTACCACGCAGGCAAATAGATGTCGCGTATTCCAGCACCGACGTCCAAATGGCCTGAAAAAGGCATGTGAAAAGTCTATTGGACGTAAGTTTATATAGGGGGTCGACGTCTATATGGCTGCAATTAATGCGATTCAACCACCGGCAGGCAAAATAGACGTCCATTTGTTCAGGACCGGCGTCTATAAGCTTATAGACTTCAGCGCCCCAAGGTCCTCGTCGTCTACTGGACTGACCGGATACTGAAACGTCACTTCGTTCAGTGCTTTAGACGTCACTACCCTTGCATCCGACGTCTAAATGGCTTGAAAAAGGCAAGTCAAAAGTCTCTTGGACGTCGGGTTAGTGAGGTAACCGACGCATTAGACGTCTGATTAGCGAGGTAACCGACACATCATTTCATGTTTAAGTAACCGCGAACTCGCAATTACGTGCAGAATCTTCTTCCTGCTCTCCGTTTCTATCTGTCGCAGTTACGCGCACAATCTTCTTCCTCCTCTCCTTTTCTCTGTCTCGCGGTTAAGCATTGCATGTGCGTTTTTTTTTTATTTAAACCATTTAAACTTTGTTTTAGTCTGATTAAATTGGTTTATTCATCATATATCATCTACTAACCGATTAAAATGTGTTTTAGTGCAGTTTTGATCCTCTCTTTGGGTAACCTAGTACAACATTCTCCCATTGCTAGCTTCCTCACAAGGAAAGCGGCGTCTTTTGTATGTTTCGTGGCGTTTCGACCCAAAATGGAACTTGGGTCGTTGCCTAGTTTCGACCCAGGTTCGGTTTCGGGTTGAAATGTCATGAGATATGCAAAAGACGCAAGCTTTTTTTTGTGGGGAAGCTAGCGAAGGGAGAGTGTGGTACTAGGCTATCCAAAGCCAGGATCAAAACTGCACTAAAACACAACGGCTATATTAGACGTCGGTTAATGCTATGTCGGACGTCTATAGTGAAGATAGACGTCGGTTAGTGCATAGGCCGACGTCTATATAGCCCATTACACGTCGGTATTGGCATATTCCGATGTCCATATAGACGTCGGGATGGCGTGAACTGACGTCTAAATAGAGGTTGGTTATATGGAATTTCGACGTCCCATTAACGTCACCCGTATAGACGTCGATTGGAAAAGTGATGTTAAAAGTCCAAATTAATATACGTTAAACAGCGTTTCTGCACTAGTGCTAAGCTAACTCTTCCAATTTAAGTCCGAATTCATGACACAATTAAACTAAAAAGAGAAAAATAAGAAAGAAAAAGAAAAAGAAACAGAATCCAACATTATTGGAGAAATTGAAACTGCAATTGAAAAATGATGAAAAGGGTTTTCACGAAACAAGAAAAATGATGATAACAGCATTGAAAACACCTTCATGAAAAGGGCAAACAGTTATTCGGTAACTTTTTTTCCAACTTAAATTTTGATTGTCTAAAGCTAATTGCGAGGTGGTCGTGATTCACAACACAAGTTGCAGAACAAGTGTTCAATATATAGTGACAACACGGGAGTTGCATATTGTGCAATGTTTATGTAAGGAGAGAGGGTCCCACGTTGTCTTTTTGTATATCAGCCTCCTTTGGGGGGGCCTGTTCCACCACACGTCTCTTCATCTTTCATTTTTACATTTTTTATTTATTTTACTCTTACAATAATGTCATGTCTGCATCGATTTCCCCCACAGTATCAATTTATCACCAATATTTTCCTTTAACATATACTCTATTATATTTAATTTGGTATATATATTTATTTAGTATTAAATTTTGTTAATTTGTGTCCTTAAAAGAGCTCACGAATATTACTTGGCAGAAGACGCAAAAGAAACCATTTGTTGCATAAGCTTTTCTCCCATCCCATGTGCTCTTGGCCGTGTTCAGTGACTGTGTGCAAGCGTCCACTCCACAGTAAGCGCTTGCACGTGATGGCTGCTGTTCCTGTACGACGCCACTGTATTCCTTTGTACCACTGTAAATCATTGGTCCCACTCTCTGCTTCTTTTCACGTGTCCTGCCATCCCTATGCCGTTAATTACACCATCGCCACCGTCACCTACCCCTACCCACTCGCATTCTCACTCCTCTTGGACGGTGTCCACATCAACACTCTCATCATATCCTCGTGCCTTTGTTCCCTTGGAGGAGATGGGAAGAGATTGGAGAACATGATTTGGAGAGAGTAAGTGGATAATTTGAGAATAAATTTTTTGTTATTTATTTGAGTGGATTTGGAGATATTTGAGAGTGGATTTGAAAATAAAATTTGTGAGAATTAGTGTAAGATTTGATTGATGTGACAGATAAAAAAAATTCATTTAATTGATAGAAATTAAATAACAGATAACGATATATTCAACCATTATCACCAGGTGCTACTTTTCTGACTCTTCACCACTTAAGTGGTAACTCGGCGGCAGTCAAGCGGCAGCATTCCAAAACTCTCTTTTTTTCGCTGTTTTGTTTGCTTTTTGAGCTCCAACTCCTTCGTTCTTTTGCTCCTCTTCCGAAACATATCAGTAACCTACAAAATTAAGGGAATTTAGTTATAAAATCATTAAGTATAACCTCTACTCACTTATTTACAAAACTAAAGAAAAACCATGAGTTAAAGTATCAAAATTGAATCATAGATAACGGTAGTTTCAACCGTTATCACAACTGCAAACTTGAAACTTTGCTTGTTTTTGATAACGGTTCAAAAACCGTTATTTTTATACATAAACTTGACACTAAACACACCCTTTATGATTTAGAAACTAGCTTGAAATCATGCATTTTGCTTAAGTTAGAGAATAAAAGAGTTAAAGGTGGTTTTCTTGGTTTTATGCTTGGTATTCCTTGTTTTGGCAGGATTTAACATGAATTGAATGAAGGAAGCTGAAGTAGGAAGGAGTTGGACTCAGGAAAAGATGGAAAAGTGCACAAAGGAAGAATTGTAGCCACCATTGAGCGCCAGTTCACCGTTGAGCGCCAATTTCGCTGTGGAGATCTCTATCAAACGGTTAAGCGCCAACGCTGAGGGGAGAATTAAAGTATTGCGCCTACCGCTGAGCACTACTCTACCGCTGAGCGGTGGCTCCTTCAGTGAATTCACTGCCAAATGCCTGGGCGTCAACACTGAGCGTTAACCTTGAGTGCCACACCTACCACTGAGCGGTAACACAACGTTGAGCGCCATTCTCTTGGGCCTGGGCCAGTTTCTGCTTCTTTTAATGAACTTTAAATAGATTTGCACGACCCACATATGGTATCTTTGATAAAAAGAGGCGTAGAAACTTTCTATTCACCCTTTGGAGGCGGATTTTGGATGCGGAAGCTCCAATCTACAAGTTCTAGGGTTTTATGCTTCATTCCTTTCATTAATTTCATCTAGTTTCACCATGTCTTTATACTTAATTTTGATATCAAATGCACCTTTTTTGACTTAGAAACTTGCTTAGACTCATGACTTTGCTTTAGTTTTGTGAATAAGAGAGTTGAGGATATACTTGATAATTTTATTACTAAATTCCCTTGATATTGTAGGTTTTTGGAATCATTTGAAAGAAGGGTTGAAGTATCAAGGAGTTGCAGTGCAGAAAAGTCAACTAGAATGCAGAAAAGTCAACTAGTCAACTAGAAAAATCAATCAGTCAACCAGAGCGAGTTTTTGGGCCAGTTTCTGCGATTTTTATGATCTGTTTTGGGCCTGGACCCGTTTTCTGTTATTTTTATGTCCTATTTAAAGACCCCGACACCTTAGAGAATGGATCTTTTGATGGCAAAAGCACAGAAACACGTTTTCCACCCCTTTGGGGGCAAATTTAAGGATTTGACAACTCTCCTTTTCTCTTTCTAGGGTTTTTATCTCTTCTATTCAATTGTACACCTAGTTGTTTCATGACGATGGAGAACTAATCTTATTTGTTGCTAGGGAATGATATAACCTTAAAACTCTCTTGTATTTGAATTGATTCTTGTTATTGATCTATGCTTCTTTCATTAATTGTTAGGGTTTTTCCTCTATACTCTATGCATACTTTGTTTAACTCATTCAATAGCGTGATCTTTGATTTTACTGATATGGACACCTACGGGAAAATCTAGAACTGGGGAAATTCTCCCAAAGCTAGTATTGCCTAAACATAGGAATATGAGGGTTGGTTGCATATACACTCCTGTGCTTCAGAATTAATTATTAGGGATGCTAGGAATTGTATGAACTCGTAATTAAGGATATGCTTATTTACCAAAACATCAGGTTTAAGTGTTTTAGAGAGTGCATTACCATTAATGAAGAAGATGAATTCGTTAATGCATGAGAGTGATTAGGTGAAATCTAAACCCTAACAACATATTCATCTCATATTATCAACATCATCCATTCACTTTTGTGTTTAGCCTCAATTAATCAAATTGCATGCATATTTACTTTTATTGTTTTTGCATTCAGAAACCCCAAAATATTGTTCTTATAGTCTTGATTGGTTAAGCAAAACCACAACAGCTTAGTGTCGTAAGTCTCTTGTGAAAACGATACTTGGTCTTACCATTTTATATTACTTAATACGATTCGGTACACTTGCCGGTATCTTCACAAGTTTTTGGCACCATTGTCGGGGACTCGTGGTATAACTATTCTATTTATGTGATTCTTAACCGATTAGACTTTTCATTTTTCTATCTTTTTATCTTACTATCTTTCTATCTTTTTATCTTTCTATCTTTCTATCTTTTTATCTTTTTATCTTTTTATCTTTTTATCTTTTTATCTTTCTATCTTTCTATCTTTCTATCTTATCTTTATCTTTTTTTTAAAAAAAATAGAAAAAAAAAATAAATATATATATATATATATATATATATATATCTTTTACTGTTTTTATTTTGGGCTAATTGTGTGCTCTAGTGCAGTGTTCTTTAGTTTATGCAGGATAAAATTTGTACTAGGAGCACAAGATCATCAGGACCTCTCTTTTTAGGTTTGGAAATAGAGAAGACTGCATGTAGTAGATAAAGAAGATAGATAATGAAGAAGGAATATAAGAAAGGAGAATTGGTTCACCAACACCCTGATGTGAAAAGTGATGAACCCAAACCTGGCACACCAGTGAAATTCAAGAATAGGTTATGGGTTGTCAAGACTATCAAAGAAAACAAAGTTCTTAAGATTGAGGATCCTTAGAGTTGGTGACAAGAAATTGCTGAGATTTTGTTGGTGTCATGAAGAAAGGAAGAACGCCAACATTAGAAATCCGGATTGGGCTTAATTGGGTCAAGCTAGTGACGTTAAAGAAGCGTTTGCTGGGAGGCAACCCAGTTTCTAACTTTTTCTTTTTAATTAAATTATTTGTGTTGTGTGGATTTGTTTTTTTTTTGTGTTTGATTTTTTTAGGTTAAATGTTGTTTCTGATGGCAATGCTGATAGCATCTACCGATGGATGCTTCTACAACATCTATTATTGGATGTTGCAATGAAAGAGGACAGTGAATAGACATCTACTGATGGATGTCACTGACAACATTTACTGATGAATGTTGCTGGGATAGCATCTACTGAGGGATGTTAGAAAGTTTAAGTATCTACTGAAGGATACAGGAAGGTACACCTACTGATGGGTGTTAGTAAGGATTGCACTTACTGGTGGGTGCTCTAAAGATTTTGGGCCAGACTCGTGACGTTAAACAAGCGCTACCTTGGAGGCAACCCAGTTGATTGATTTATTTTTCTTGCATGCTTAATATTGTTTTAGTTGCATTTAGGGCTTAATTGTTACATATGTGAGTAAAGTGAGTAGGAATTGCGTGAAAATTAAAATTTGAAAGTTGAAATTGAGGGTTACAGGGTCCAAGACACTTAAAGCAAAGTAAAAAGGGAAAATGCCAACTCACGCCCACCACCGGGGGGTGAACTCACCGTTGAGCGGTGGCGTCGTTGAGGGCTCAAGTGGTTTATAAAGTTGGGCTTAGATTTCTTGGCCCATTGCACGATTTTTATTCCCTTTAGGGCTCGCCCAAGTGTCCACTCCCAGATCTCCAACCTCTCTTTCACTTTCAAACACTCTTCAAAGGCTCTCCCATCACTTCTCCTATCATCCCACTTCTAGAAAACCCATTCTCCATCACTTTTGGATCATTCCATCATCAAAGTTTGGGGTTTTCTTGACAGCATTGCACTTGGGTTACATTCATCATCATTCAACAAGCACTTTGCACAAATTCAAGGGATCTCCACCCAAGTAAGTCATGCATTTTACATTCTAGGGTTTCTAAAGCATGAATTTGTATGAGATTGATTGTTCAAGCATGAAATATTAGGGGACAGGTTGATACTGCCGAGATAATCATAGGCATGTACGACACACCTCCGGCACATAGGTGGACTATAGATGAATTTAATAATGTGGTGGCTTGGCCGGAGCATATGCAGGGCAGTGGATCTGGAGCAACTAAAGCTCCAAAGATGGACAAAAATGATGATGATGATGAAGACTTTGAACATGTGGAAGAAGGAGATGAGGAGGACTCTGATGATAGCATGGGATGAGGAAATGAGATAACATCTACTGATGGATGCTATCTGCACTAGAACAGGATTTTTCTATCTTTTGTTTTTGTATTTTGAAACTTATTTGCTTTTGTTAGTAGTTTAGGGTTTGATGTACTTCGTTGGACACTATATTTGATGCAGTGGTTTGATATTGATATATGTGTGTAATTGCTTGATGATGCTTGTTATTGATGATGTTGAGTATATGCAATATGCTGATATACAGGTGGTAGTTCACAAGCTATGTGAACAGATGCATGATGATGTTGTGATTGTGATTATGATGTGATGGGTGTCGCACCCCATGCAAATTTAATTTGCATTAAATAATGCAGTATAGTACTAAGAAGTGACTCCTAGGTCGTCTCTCAAGGACCAAACTGTGGTTCAGGAATTAGGTCAAACACGTAGTGGGGGGGTTTGTGAAAGGTTTGTGAATGGAGATGAATTAAATTAAAACACGGACGCAAACAAAAATGTGAAAATAGATGTAAACACAAATGTAAACAGAAATGTAAAAACAGAAACGAATACAGAATAAAAACGGTTGGTCATTAACTCAATTACTATGCTTCCTATCCCAGATTAACGACAAGTACAACCTACTCTAATCCAAATCCAACACGAATCAACGAACTAAGCGAAGGCTAATCATGCTATCATAATTACGAACTAAGCGAACGCAATACATCTATTCCATCCTATGTGTTCTATACAGATCGACCAACTAAGCGAAGATACAATCACCAATTGGGCAACTAAGCGTATACCCATTGCAAGAACACAGTCAGATTTCATAGAGTGCCAGGCAGAGCAGAATAAACACAAGAACAGTCCAAGAAATCTCAAAGAAACAAAGTAATTTTATCAGTGACCAACCAACTAACTTAAGCTAACATCACAAATAAATTAACACAATCGAACAGAACAGACAACATAGTAAACGGAAACATTAAACCGAACAATGCAACAGATAAATATCCAACGGAATTAAAGCTATTAAAATGCATCACTCAATTAAAAAGATGAAAAGCAATTCAACATAATGTAAAATATTGTAAGACAAAAGAAATAAGAAAACACAAATTAATATATAGAATATAAAGATGCATATTGGTTTAAGCGTGTAGACAAAAATAGGTAAAACCTTTTCTAGCTCTCCTTTGCTGGATATAAGCCATGTGCACCACTTCTTCTAAAATAAATCAGCGTGTGAGTCACCATTTCTCTTTTCTAAGAAACAAATTCCAGCTTGTGTGCATCTAAAGCAAAATAAAATTCGCATCTCCGTGCAGCTACTTCTCCCAGGCCGTGACACCTCCATCTATGAAAACTAATTGCTTTCTCTCAAATTCAATCACCACACACCGTACACCTATTCTACCTAATCACTTCCTCAATCTCAAAAAAATTGGGTGCAGCTCAGCAACGAAATCAGCCCCTCTTTTTTTAAAAGCAAAATAAAATTCTTTCCTAAGGATGTGGCCGTGGTAGCTGAATGCATTTTTCATTGAATGAAAAACATGTGCACAAGATAAAAAAAACATAGATAAATGAGTACTCCCTTTTTCTTCAAATCACCAACGAAAATGCTATTGCTCGACGTGATGGCACCTCTTTCAAATTCAATCAACGTTGCCCAAGAAAATGAAATTTACGTGTGCACCGCTTGTCCAGCAAAAACAAAACAGCGTCTCTACTAAAAATAAGCACGAGATCTACATTGCAGCGTCATTCACAAAGAAAAGAAAATAAACCAAAGAGGGCGGTGGCTGGAATTTATTCCCTAGCACCGTTCCTATCTCCATTTTTACAACAAAGTAATAATAAAATAATAAAATGCTAAACCTAATCTAGTCTTGGGTCCCACATCTTTTACCAAAAGGCCCAACATTCAAAAGTTTGTCCAAAAAGTTTTAAACAACTAAATCATAATATAACTAAATTTAAAATGTCTAATTGGAGAGTCTTTAATTAATTTGTCTCCATCCCAATGCTCCAAAATATATCTCCATAATTTTCCCTATAATTAAAAATGTAATTAATTAGCTCAGATAATTCAAATTAATTAAAATTATAATTTCCGATCAAATTAAGCACAATTAGCAGAAACAGGAAAATATCGGACATTTAAGCACAATTCCTTGATTAATTCTAGCACAATAAACTAAGTGAAATCAATAAAATATTGACTGATCAAAATAGACCACACTTAGTCTTTTGCACTCCTGGGCAAAATCAAGACGTAAATCGGGGAATAGTTCAGAGGACATCAGGGAAGTGACACTCAGCACACAGAAAACAAAAGACTCACAAGGAAAGAAACAGAATTACACAATTCTTAAGAAATCTGGATAGAGAAAAAAAGTAATAGACAATATCCAACACAGAATCAAAGAAAGCAGATAGTCACAGAAATCATCCGAGCAATTCTAGGCATGGCAAGATAATCAATCAGCTCAAGAGGTGAATTAAAAGCAACAGAACCTCACAGATGCACACTATCAGTGTTTCTCTCAAGTGTCTAGGATAAACAATTTCAACTCAATGTACTCAAGAAAGCAAGCAACAAACAGTCTTGGCAAGCCTCTAATATCAACACTAAAAAACATATGCATGAGAAGGGAGGATATAATATGGATGAGAAGCTACAAACCAAAAAGAATAGAGAAGCAATGGGGAATAAGTGAAAATACAATCAAATCACACCAAAAACCCTCTTATTCAATCCTCTTCTTGACTCCATTATTCACAATTTTTTTTTCATTTTGCTATGTATTCTTTTTTCCATCTTGTCTCTTCTTTTTTCTCTCTATTTAGGACACAACTCCAAGAGACAAGATACACAACATATTTACAAAAACAAAACAAGAAGAGGAACCAACTAGCCAATTCATCTGAATCCCCGGGAGACCACACTTGTTCCCAAAACAATTCCAAAGCTCCAAAATTCCCTAAGGTTAAGGTAATCATAGTTTTTTTCACTTAGGGCTAGTGTATGAGCTTCAAAACAAAGAAATGGGAAAATTATAGGCTCAAAATTAGTTATCAAAGGATTAGAACAAAGTAAGCTTATTTGGCTAGAGAGGGTCAAGAACAAAACTGCCTTTATCACTTCCAAACATGCATATAAATCAAGAATCATGAAAAGAGTCAAGCCAAGGCATATGTGCAAGCAATCAAGAGATATATCAACAAGAAAGAACATAAAGTGGCTCAAATCTCACCCAGAGTATTTCTGTCACAATCAATTCAACCTCTCAAACATCACAATCATCTTTCCAAGCAAAGAAAAGCAAGGATTTCAAACCAATCAGAGTATCAATGAAGTGAAAGACACATCTACAACCTAAACAAAGTCCAGATATCAAGAGAAATGTGCAAAACTATACACAAGACACAACAAAAACTACCTAGAAAAGAAAAAATTTAACGTAGAAAACAAAAAATTTAACTAGGAAAGTTCAGAATCTCCCCCAATAGACTACACTTAAACTACACAGTGTCCTCAATGTGTCACAAACAATAAGATCAAAAATCAGAGCAGTGAAAATATCATGGACAAGTGCAATACAAGTAAGGAAAGAGGGAGAAGGGAAGAGGAAAACTCCCCTGAGTCATGGTGGCAGTTGCCAATTTTGGACTGTTAGGTAGATGTTCTCCACCACTGGATTTAGCAAGGAAGTCTTGAGAAGGAACTGCTTCATCCTCCAGATTTGATCAAGCAGGGAGATGTCCTCCATAGCTGGATCTAAGAAGCAGTGGTTGTTGATGAGCGGGTTCAGCTGGTGCCTATTAATCTTCAAATTGTCGTATATGCGAGCACCTTTGTTCTCCATTGTGGGTGTTTGTTGGACGAATTTATATGTACCTCCTGCAACATGGTTAGTGCAATGTGGCTCCAAAGAGATAACATGTAGGGGTATAACACCCAATCTCAGTGTAACAGGCTGAACCTCAGATATACCCTCAAAACATGAATCAATTTCAAAGGTAGAAAAAATATCAACAACTGTCTCAGATTCATGTTCAGTGCATGGAGAACAAACATTCATATGTGATAGCAAAAAGTGGTTCTCATCATGCAAAAAGGGAGAATTAAAAGCATGCTCATCAACAATACAATCATCAATAACATACTTATCAACAACATGATCATCAACATCAGAATCAATCATAGGTATGTTTACCTCCACTTCCCTGAAGATTTGTAGAGTGGTGGAAGGTGAAGCTGGTTTACCTATCTCAAAAGTGTTGCTTATATCTGCCTGGTCCTCCAATTCTTCATCAGTCTCCTTAGGTGCAAGAGTAGGGACATAGGAGGATAGGAAAGTAGGTGGCGTAGTAGTAAGCTCATGACTCTGCTCAACATCTCCTATGTGGATGGCACTGACATCATTTGGAAGCTGAACAGTCTTGAATGGGGATTCCTCTGAAATTTGAGATTGTTCCTCGGTGAGCTGAGTAGCCATCTGCCCCATCTGATCAGTCAAACTCTGAATGGAAGCTTTGGTCTCTTGTTGGAATTGAATGTTCTAAATATTCATCTGCCTCAATAACTCCTCCAATGTAGGCTCAGAAGTAGTGGAAGGATGAGGAGTTGCTTGGGCAGGCTGATAAGACTGCAGTTGTTGTAGCTCCTGGACTGGTTGAGAAGGCATACAAGAATTCTGGAATGGCTAATATTGTTGTGGAGTATCATACCATCCCAAGCTAGGGTCATTCCATCCAAAATCGTTACTGTAACCACACTGAGCAGGGAAGAATTCATCCAAGAACATATGCTTAAGATCTTCCCAAGAAGTGATGGATCCCGGAGGAAGACAATACAACCAATCCCTTGCTGCTTCTTGTAATGAATGTGGAAATGCCCTTAAAAACATGTGATCATTAGGGACATGAGGAGGTTTCATTGAAGAGCAAATGGTGTAGAAATCCTTCAAATGTCTATGTGGGCATTCACCTGCAAAACCATGAAACCTAGGCAGTAAATCTATCAGTCCAGAGGTGAGAACGCAATGAACATCATCCTCATAATGTGTAACCGGCTCTCAAAAAGCACTCTCAAGAATCCGAGGATGAGTCATATTGTTCTCAACATAGAAATTAGAGTATTCATGAGAAGACATATCAGAGTTAGATCCAATAGGAGAATCATAGTCATAGGCATAGGCAAAAGAAGCAGTATCCATAAAATAAAAATAGGTAGACATCTAGAAGAAAGGGGAAAAGAAGAATGGATATGCTAAAAATTATGAAACAACAAACACAACACAATTAAACATGCAACACACAATAACGAACACACAAAATAGAACATCACACTCACAACACAAGACAAGACAACACACATTAACACAACAAAAGACCTAAAACTAAACCGTTGGTCCCCGGCAACGGCGCCAAAATTTGATGGGTGTCGCACCCCATGCAAATTTAATTTGCATTAAATAATGCAGTATAGTACTAAGAAGTGACTCCTAGGTCGTCTCTCAAGGACCAAACTGTGGTTCAGGTATTAGTTCAAACACGTAGTGGGGGGGTTTGTGAAAGGTTTGTGAATGGAGATGAATTAAATTAAAACACGGACGCAAACAAAAATGTGAAAATAGATGTAAACATAAATGTAAACAGAAATGTAAAAACAAAAACGAATACAGAATAAAAACGGTTGGTCATTAACTCAATTACTATGCTTCCTATCCCAGATTAACGACAAGTACAACCTACTCTAATCCAAATCCAACACGAATCAACAAACTAAGCGAAGGCTAATCATGCTATCATAATTATGAACTAAGCGAACGCAATACATCTATTCCATCCTATGTGTTCTATACAGATCCACCAACTAAGCGAAGATACAATCACCAATTGGGCAACTAAGCGTATACCCATTGCAAGAACACAGTCAGATTTCATAGAGTGCCAGACAGAGCAGAATAAACACAAGAACAGTCCAAGAAATCTCAAAGAAACAAAGTAATTTTATTAGTGACCAACCAACTAACTTAAGCTAACATCACAAATAAATTCACACAATCGAACAGAACAGACAACATAGTAAACGGAAACATTAAACCGAACAATGCAACAGATAAATATCCAACGGAATTAAAGCTATTAAAATGCATCACTCAATTAAAAAGATGAAAAGCAATTCGACATAATGTAAAATATTCTAAGACAAAAGAAATAAGAAAACACAAATTAATATATAGAATATAAAGATGCATATTGGTTTAAGCGTGTAGAGCAAAATAGGTAAAACCTCTTCTAGCTCTCCCTTGCTGGACATAAGCCATGTGCACCACTTCTTCTAAAATAAATCGGCGTGTGAGTCACCACTTCTCTTTTCTAAGAAACAAATGCCAGCTTGTGTGCATCCAAAGCAAAATAAAATCCGCATCTTTATGCAGCTACTTCTCCCAGGTCGTGACACCTCCATCTATGAAAACTAATTGCTTTCTCTCAAATTCAATCACCACACACCGTACAACTACTCTACCTAATCACTTCTTTAATCTCCAAAAAATTGGGTGTAGCTCAGCAACGAAATCAGCCCCTCTTTTTTTAAAAGCAAAATAAATTTTTTTCCCAAGGATGTGATCGTGGCAGCTGAATGCCTTTTTCATTGAATGAAAAACATGTGCACAAGATAAAAAAAAACCTAGATAAATGAGTACTCCCTTTTTCCTCAAATCACCAGCGAAAATGCTGCTGCTGGACGTGATGGCACCTCTTTCAAATAGAATCAACGTTTCCCAAGAAAATGAAATTTACATGTGCACCGCTTGTCCAGCAAAAACAAAACAGCGTCTCTACTAACAAAAGGCACGAGATCTACATTGCAGCGTCATTCACAAAGAAAAGAAAAAAAAACCAAAGAGGGCGGCGACTGGAAACTACTCCCTAGTGTTAGCAAAATGATGAAGATGAAGTTTTGATGATGCCCAAATCAAGTCAAGATATATCAAGATTCACGAAGATCCTTTGAAGAATTATTTTTGTTATTAAAAGCTTTTGTAATAATTGTAGTTTAAATGTTTAGGACTTAGATTTGTAGTAGGTTTTGATTCTTGTACCTTTATATTTTATACTTGTTGTTCAGAATCAAAAACGCACTGCTTTAATCGATTAAATCAAGTATTAATCGATTAAAACGTAAGAAGTGCTGAAAACTCAACTGGCAAGGGAATAATCGATTAATACCTATTTTAATCGATTAGTTAATCGATTAATCCTAAGAATAATCGATTAATACTAGCCGTTGGAGGTTTTAGATTTGAAAAACTAGCCATTGTACTCATTTTAATCGATTAAAACTAATATGAATCGATTAAATGCATTAAATGGTGAGTTTCGAAGAATGGAAGAGTATTTGTTTGAGTCTATAAATAGGCTCTCTTTATACATCATTAGCAACTCTTCCCTTGTGCTTAATATCTCAGAAACTCTTGAGAAGTGTGTGTTCTTGTTCGGCTTGTGAAACTCTTGTCTGTGGAGTTGGTGAAGTGCTGCTACGGTGACAGAGGAAATAGCCGGTTCATCCTTGGTGCGTCTGAGGAGGTGTTTGGGAGAGGATCATCCTTCGTGAAGTATTCAGAGGAGGTGTTTCATCCTTTGTGAAGACTCAAAGGAGGTGCAGGTTCATCTCTTGTGGTATCAAGAGAGGTGGTTTCTAAACTCTTACAAATTGTTTCTTTGTGATTGTAATTTGTAATTGTTTTGTGATTAGTGAACTGTTTATCTTGGTTTGAGATAAGCGACTAGACGTAAGATTGGTAAGATCCGAACCAGTATAAAAATCATCTGTGCAAATTTCTCTCAACCTTACTCTTTTATTTATATTTATTATTTGCGTAGTAAGATAAATTGAGTAGAAATTAAAAGGCACACGTTTGAATTAAAACCCCTCTTGGTTTGTTATTCCACGCTAACAATTCCGCTGCAGCAATTCTAACAATTGGCATCAGAGCTTGCTTTGATAGTCATTCAAATGGCAGGATCATATCAAACCTTTGCAGAGGGTGCCTCTATCAATAGACCACCTTTATTCACAGGTGAAAACTATGCATTCTGGAAGGTTAGAATGCAATTTTTTATTGAGTCTATTAATTGTGAGATTTGGGATGTTATTGCATTTGGTTCGCCTATTCCTACTGACAATTTGCAGGAACCAAAGCCCCGTGCTCAATTGACTATCGATGAAAAGAAAAGAGTTCAAAATAATGTAAAAGCCCGAAACATCATTGCATCTTCCTTAACCGTTGATGAGTTTTACAGGATATCTATTTGTAAGACTGCTCAAGAAATGTGGGAAGTGCTAAGAGTAACCCACGAAGGTACAGATGATGTAAAGAGAGCAAGAAAGAATACCTTGATCCAGGAATACGAAATGTTCAGGATGAAGCAAGGAGAAACAATCTCAAACGTTTAGAAACGCTTCACCAACATCGTAAATCATCTTATTGGACTAGGTAAGTCTTTCGAAAATGATGAGCTTAACATTAAAATTTTGAAATCTTTAGACAGGTCGGGGCAACCGAAAGTGACTGCAATTTCTGAGTCACAAAATCTCAACACAATGACTATGGCGGTATTATTCGGAAAGTTGAGAGAGCATGAACTTGATCTAGGAAGACTAGATGAAGAAGAAGCCAAAGCAAAAACAAAGAAAAAGAGTCCAGCCTTAAAATCTGAGGTAGAAAAGAACAAAAGCAAAATAGAAGATGAAGACTTAGAAGATGAAGAAAATTTGAGACTTATGATAAAAAGGCTCAACAGGTTCATGAAATCAAAAGACAAAGGAAGATTCAAAGTCGAAAAGAAAGAAAATCAAGAATCCTCCTCAAAATATAGATGATATGGTTGCGGAGAAAGGGGACACTTAAAAGCGGACTGCCTAAATCAAAAGAAGAATGAAGAAATAAAGGAAAATAAATCCTTCAAGAAAAAGAAAGCCTACATCGCATGGGACGATGACAACGAAACAATTTCTGATTTGAGCGAATCTGATGAGGAGGCAAATATCTGTTTAGTGGCAGACGACGACGCTGGAAGCCAAGTAAGTACATTTAGCAATTCTGATAATTATAGTCAAATTTAGTGAAAGTGAATTGCATGAAACTTATGCTGCTTTAATAGTTGAATCAGAAAAATTAGATAAAGCTCATAAGAAATTGAAAAAGGATTTCAAAAATTTGAAATTAAATTTTGAAAACATTTCTGATGAAAATAAGGATTTAAAATTAAATGTTGAAAATCAATCTGAAGAAAATAAAAATTTAAAATTAAATTTTGAAAATATTTTTGAAGAGAATAACAATTTGAAAAATAAAATTTTATTTTTTGAAAAAGGTAAATTTACTAGTAGTAATGAATGTGATTCTTGTGAAGATTTTAAGAAACTGCTAGAACACACAACCTTAGGAGAATGCAGTAAAAATAATGAAAATAAGGTTGTTAAAAATAAGTATGTTCCTAAAATTAAAAATAAACATAATAATAGAACCCGTAGAACATGGGTAGAAAAAGGACTAACTTATAGGAACACAAACTTTGTATCATGCTTTTATTGTATGAAAAAGGGTCATACTTCAAATAAATGTAAAATTAAGCATTATGGTGTTCCAAGTGGTAAATATGTTTGGGTTGTAAAATGATTTAAACTTTTTTATATAACCCAAAGGACAATGTTTATGTTTTAAGATTTTTTTAAAATATTTTAAATTTTTTTTAATAAAAAAAATTTTGAAAAAGCATGTTGTCTTTGATAAAATTGTAGACCTTGAGGCAAAACCTCTTGAGTTAGTTAAATTAGATGCAGGTAATGATGAGGACTTAGAGAAGACAACAAATGAGGCAAAGAATGATGACAATCCCCAAAACGAAGATCTCAACAAAATATCATTACACAACGAATTTGGAGATATATCAAAAGGGGTAAACATTAGAAGAGATCTAGGATTTAAAAAAATAAATCAGTAAATCTCTTAGGATTGCACTTTTTTATTTTGTGCATTTTTGTTTTTTTAAATTTAACCATATTTCTGTATGCTTTAAAATTTCTACCTTATATGGTTCAATGTATGATTTTTTAAAGTTCTTTATCCTAAAATTATATGTTTTAAATCTCCTATTATGTATGTTTGAATGGATCTTTATATTTGAAATATATTTTATGCATACATGCTTTTATTAAGGGGGAGTATTATCTAAGGGGTAGAACATGAAACACAACTTTTTAATTATGATCAAAAAGGGGGAGAAAATGCTTAAAGCTTATTGTTATTCACCAATGCCCTTGTCTTTCATGAGTTGTGTTTTTACTCAGATTATTACCAAAATCTTTAATTCAAAGGAGTTTTTGATCATCATCAAAAAGGGGGAGAATGTTAGCAAAATGATGAAGATAAAGTTTTGATGATGCCCAAATCATGTCAAGATATATCAAGATTCACGAAGATCCTTTGAAGACTTATTTTTGTTATTAAAAGCTTTTGTAATAATTGTAGTTTAAACGTTTAGGACTTATATTTGTAGTAGGTTTTGATTCTTGTACCTTTATATTTTATACTTGCTGTTCAGAATCAAAAACGCACTGCTTTAATCGATTAAATCAAGTATTAATCGATTAAAACGTAACAAGTGCTGAAAACTCAACTGGCAAGGGAATAATCGATTAATACCTATTTTAATTGATTAGTTAATCGATTAATCCTAAGAATAATCGATTAATACTAGCCGTTGGAGGTTTTAGATTTGAAAAACTAGCCGTTATACTCATTTTAATCGATTAACACTAATATTAATCGATTAAATGCGTTAAATGGTCAGTTTCAAAGAATGGAAGAGTATTTGCTTGAGTCTATAAATAAGCTCTCTTTATACATCATCAGCAACTCTTCCCTTATGCTTAAGAACTCAGAAACGCTTGAGAAGTGTGTGTTCTTGTTCGGCTTGTGAAACTCTTGTCTGTGGAGTTGGTGAAGTTTTGCTACGGTGACAGAGGAAATAGCCGGTTCATCCTTGGTGCATCTAAGGAGGTGTTTGGGAAAGGATCATCCTTCGTGAAGTATTCGGAGGAGGTGTTTCATCCTTTGTGAAGACCCAAAGGAGGTGCAGGTTCATCTCTTGTGGAATCAAGAGAGGTGGTTTCTAAACTCTTACAAATTGTTTCTTTGTGATTGTAATTTGTAATTGCTTTGTGATTAGTGTACTGTTTATCTTTGTTTGAGATAAGCGACTGGACGTATGATTGGTAAGATCCGAACCAGTATAAAATCATTTGTGCAAATTTCTCTCAACCTTACTCTTTTATTTATATTTATTATTTGCGTAGTAAGATAAATTGAGTAGAAATTAAAAGGCACACGTTTGAATTAAAACCCCTCTTGGTTTGTTATTCCATGCTAACAATTCCGCTGCAGCAATTCTAACACCTAGCACCATTCCCATCTCCATTTTTACAACAAAGTAATAATAAAATAATAAAATGCTAAACCTAATCTAGTCTTGGGTCCCACATCTTTTACCAAAAGGCCCAACATTCAAAAGTTTGTCCAAAAAGTTTTAAACAACTAAATCATAATATAACTAAATTTAAAATGTCTAATTGGAGAGTCTTTAATTAATTTGTCTCCATCCCAATGCTCCAAAATATATCTCCAAAATTTTCCCTACAATTAAAAATTCAATTAATTAGCTGAGATAATTCAAATTAATTAAAATTAGAATTTCCGATCAAATTAAGCACAATTAGCAGAAACGGGAAAATATCGGACATTTAAGCACAATTCCCTGTATAATTCTAGCACAATAAACTAAGTGAAATCAATAAAATATTGACTCATCATGATGCTAAGCAGGATGTTTATCTAGAATATCTGGAATAGTGATTGAGCCTATGAGTAAGGTTTTGAACTCCAGAGTTTTTGATTGTATGATTTCTATCACTGGTGCAAAAACGGGCTATAACATCACGTGGTCATCGTCTAACCGCCCAATTTGCAACGTTAAAAATGACCGGTTGCATTACCGTAAATAAATTCAATAGCTCCACATCCTCTATTGAAACCGTTCGCCGACTAATATTTATTAACGACAAACAAAGATCATATAGACGTAATCTAAAATGTGTTAACGTCAACCAAGGGCCAGAACGACATAAAACAATGACCTTAGAAACACTTAACATCATTTTGAGAAACAACTGACGTTCAATTTAAAATAAAAAAATAACGAAATAGTGGTTTGCTTCCAGCAGCATCACTCTACCCACATTTGACGTCCACCATGCTAAATATTCGATGTTTTATATGACAGAGAGTGAATCCATTTTTTATTCGTTATTTCTTTTCTCTTTTAAACCAGACAGAACGTCGCCCACTTTATGGTTTGGACGTTTATACCAATGTAGAACGTCGAACAATTTGGGGTCTGACGTGATGGTCCTTGGTGTACGAAACCTAGGTAATCACATAACTTCAGTTAAGGAATCAATTGATGTTCAATACAAAATAAATAAATACAAAATTCTGTTTTAAATAATATGACGTCACAATAACAAAAGATGGACGTTGTATATTACAGCTAGTAGTTATTCTTTTATTTTTCTTTTAAATCAACCAATAAAACATCAATTTAAACTGGCTTTGATGTCAACAGTAATTATTTTAAGTAGACATCCATTCATAAAATTTCTCTTATGAACTCCATCATTTAATTTTTTTCTTTGTGTTTTCTGTTATCTCCTTCAGCTAGTAGTTATTCTTTTATTTTTCTTTTAAATCAACCCATATAACGTCATTTTCAGCTAGTAGTTATTCTTTTAGAAAAAAGGCGAGGACGAAGACGATGAAGTGTGCGTAACCACGGGTTCGCGATTTTTGATTTAACAGGAAAAAAAATAGTAAGAAGATTCTTTTATAGAGCCCTGGAACTTCTATTTTAACTTGAAGTTTGTTGATTATATGATTCAATTTTTAAGTTTCAAAAAGTTGTTCTCTACCGAATTAGTGGATCTGATTTCGGAGAGAACAACTTTTTGGAACTAAAAAATGAATCAATAATAATCAAACTGTGGAATTGTATAGAGTTAAGTATTATATTTATAGAGTCAATATTAATGCTCACAACCACTCTGGTAACAACACAAAATTAATGCTCACAACCACTCAAATGCCTTTTACGTCGAAGCCCCCTAAAGTTTGACGTTCTATGGGAATTCAAAAAGGAAAAAGAAAAACAAGAGCGACCTTTGCCTTCTAATAACGCATAATATGTCATATGCACAAGGAATTCATTTTTTTGTTTGATTAAAAGAAAAAAGAATATAACCAAAAAGACACTTTGGAAGTCTAAAGAAATTGACTTCAACCTCTTCGTTTCTAGCAGCAAACTGCATTTTCCCATATATCATTTAAGTAGACTACCTTTAATTATTGAAGCCCATATCAACCCTTTCCCAACAGTAATTATTTAAGTAGACATCAATTTATAAAATTTCTTGTAACAACAGTTTTGTTAACTTGTAACAACTCCAAGGCCTTTCAAAACGTTACAACTTCAAATCATAAAATTCATAAACTCCTTCTAGGAATTAATAGAGGACATCAAATATTTTCAAAATGGACGTTTTATTTCAGGTTAAAAAGGAAAAAGAAAAAAAGATAAAAGTAAAAAAAAAGGAGATACCTTTGCCGTGATATTAAATAATACGTCGACTTCCCTTTGTTGGACGTTCATATCTTAATATTACGTCGATTAGCTTTATCATTCGACGTAATATTGGTGTTTTAAAAACATATATGATATACTGATGCATGCAATGTAATGATGTAAAATTAAAATGGACAATTGCAATCATAAAAGTGATTTAATCATAATTAATCATTTTAAACAATTCAATCACCATTCACTAATGTTTGCCAAAAGAGAATTTCATTAATATTAAAGAGATGATTACAAAACATCCCACCTACAATAGAATTTCATTACTAAATAGAATAGAATAAAAGATTATAAAAAAAGTCTAACTGAACATCCCACCTATAATTTTCACACGAGTTTTCAATATTATCATCATCATCTTCAGTATCCACTATTTCCAAAGAAATAGTCTTCTTCATTCTCCAACCATTGCATTATCTCTGGGAACATCAAGGCGTTGGATTGCGCAATAGTGTTCCATGAGGCTTTCTCCATACATTACCCAACAAAGTTACTAACTTAATTCTACACCTTACAACACAGTTTGCATTTCTCAAAAATTGCATATACTCAACCCCTGCTTTTATTAAATCATTATCGTATAAACATAATAAGATCAAACCATATACATATTTTGCTTCAAGATAACCCTTTTTCGCAACCATTTTCAAGTCATTAATGCCTTTTTCAATATTTCCCTTATATCTAATTATTTCTCTTAATCCCTCCCTATACAAAGCTTCAATATTTCCACCCTCTTTACAACTTTGCATGAAAATATCAAATGTCGTTGCTTCTTTAAATGACCATGAAATCAACGAAATTCTTTCTAAAGAAATTTGCTGGCACATATAATTTTCTTTTGTGGCATGCAAAAAATCTCTACAACATACTTTCATGTTGTAATGATCAATCCAAGATTCAGAGCTTACCTTTGCAACCACATTAAGCAATAAGTCTGTGGGAAGTGATTTGATTGGAAAAATTGTAGATTTGTCATCTTCTGTGCATTGCCTTTTGTTATCTCTTTGAATTGATTCTTCCATAATAATGAAATGAGCAGACTCGTGGCTTTCATGACATTGTCTCTTGTTGCATTGTGTCTTCTTCATCAATTTTGAAGTTGTCATGTTTACTATGCGGTTCAGCAGATTTGAGTTAGCTTTTTACTTCTGAAACATCCAAGTATTACAACGTACTATTGGTGGTTTTTAAATTGAAACCTCCAAGTATTACAACTCTTCGTTTACTGTTTGATTAAAAAGAAAAAGGAATTAAAAAGGGCAAGTAACTCTTTGGCTTAAAAGAAAAAAGAAAAAAGAATTAAAAGGGGAGTAACTCTTTGGCTTCTGGCTCATAATAATACGTCGATGGTTTTAGATATGGATGTACTATTTGTGTTTTAAAAGAAAAAAAAGAATAAAAGAATGGCGTACTGGTTTAAATATTTATCGTCAATGAACGTCGAGTTTTATGGGGCTTCGACATTTTGATTTAAACTTCCAAGTATTTCAACTATAGAATGTGGAGTTGTAATGGTATAGGACATGTTATGTTCAAGTTATATTGAAACTAAATAAATATATTTCTGAAATTTTATTGCAACTGTAACCTTTCCGTATACCTTTAAATCCTATTCTGAAATGGCTTCTTCATCTTTATGGCGTGGAAAGAAGGCTGCATAGGTTGTAAGAAATGCTAGTCCAAATGGGTGGATAAGGGATGATGAATCACGATACAAATTTGGATGTTATAGAAAACTCTTCCAGGTGGTCCATCACAATTACTTAGATCTGGAATTATTCAGAAAGCAAGGGTTTCTTTTTCAAGATTGGCTTGTAGATGTTGGTCTTGCAAAATTTGTAGAAATGACCGGTGATTGCTATCCTCACCTGGTAGAAGTGTTCTACCATAATCTGAAGGTTGTCGATGGTGTTATATTCTCTCGGGTGAAAGGTGTCGATATTAAAATTGATGATGAAATATGGCTATCTTTTACTGGTCTCAAAGCACAAGGCTTCAGGTCTCATGAAAGAAATTCTGAACTCAACCAATGGACCAAAAAGAAGAAGATTTATAAGGAATTTATGAGAAATCCAAAAGGACTAAAGGTATACAAGTCGTATCTACTTGATGGTTTGAAAATGGAAGGAAAATTGTGTGCTTTTGTACTTACTTGGGTAATACTACATGGAAGATATATACGTGGTCGTCTAACTACTGAAGATTTATTTTTGGTTCATGCCATAAAAACACGGATACCAACCAACTAGGTTACTGTTATGAGTGAGCACATGATTGAAATTGCAATTAGGCATGGACATAATCTGCCATATGGTGTTTTTATCAGTAGTGTATTGAAGCATCATCAAGTTGATCTTACTGGTGAAAAAAAAATGGATGCACCAAACCAAATGAAATAGGAAAAATGGAATTAATCTTTAATGGTCTAAAGAAAACAAAAGATGGTTGGGTGTTCAAGGATGTTGATGAAACTCCTCTTACCTTCACTCCACACACTAAGTTTGAAAGATTTGTTGGGGATCAATTTTGAAGGCTTTCAACAAGAATTTCAAATGTTGAAAATTCTTTGATCATGATTCACAACAAATTACATGAAGATAGTTTAGTTGAAGATAGTTTAGTTGAAACCACAACGAGTGAATCTGATGATGAAGACGACACAACAGAAGATAAGTCTATGGTGACATCTGACTCAGATTAGGAAGAAGAGTCCATTTTATTTTATTTTAATGAAATATTTTAATATATTTTAGTATTTTTTTTCTATGTTTGAACTCTGTTTAAAATTTTAGTATATACTTTTCGTGGTTATATTTTCATAGTTTTCCTATATTTGGTGTTATTATGCTTTTCTTATGTTTTTGTTTGGTTTAATAAACCCTCGGTTGACATTGTGCATGAAATTCAATGTGATCCACGTGGAATAATAATATTGTTGGTAGCCAGTGTTTTATGTTCGTGTTCGTCTTGGGGAGGAAGGGGTTCTCGAAGCACTATGCAGCTAAGGAAATGTCTCGTTCATCTTCATCTTGCAAGTGTTTGGGTTCAGACTTCCAACACAGTAGTGGCAGTGTTAGGAGGTTGGGTTTAAAACCCACTTGCTTTTGTGGTCACATTGCAGTTTTACGCATTACGAGAACCCCTAAAAAAAAGGGCAAAAAATTCTGGGATTGCCCTGACTTCAAGGTCAGTTTAATATAAGCATAAATGTTTGTTTATTTTTTTGGGTTTGGACGAGGGAGTGTGCCTATATTCGTTGAATAGGGTGGGGCGAAGATATCGTTGGCTGCAACTTCTTTCACTGATGCAGTGAAGAAGCAATAGAAGAAGGAAATGTGATGTATGGAGAAGAAAGGAGTAGAAGTGGAAGAAATGAACAAGCATGTGGAAGTTTGATGATGATGGAACAAAGTGTGACGAAGATGGAAGAAGCTGATGATGAAAAGATGAAAATAGCTTGTTTAGAGAAAAGTGTTGTTATATTGGAAAAGTGGTTGAAGGTGTTACTGAGGATGGTATTTGTTATATGTGTTTTTAATGTAATTGTAATATGTATGTTGATGAAACTTCGTTAACTCTCCATACAAGTTGTTGTATTGTAATTTGGTAATGTTAAAGTGTGTTTTATTTATAAAGCTGAGTGATTAGTGTTTAAAACTGTGTCATTT
Organism: Vigna reflexopilosa; assembly: GCA_027742785.1. Classification (NCBI taxonomy): domain Eukaryota; kingdom Viridiplantae; phylum Streptophyta; class Magnoliopsida; order Fabales; family Fabaceae; genus Vigna; species Vigna reflexopilosa. The sequence continues at coordinate 29,389,449 of CM050911.1, read as the reverse complement.
GATTTCTTTACTTGAAATGGAAGTTTTTTTGAAATCCTTGAATCTTTTTACATCGAACTCTACAAAGAAATGATGTTTTAAAAGGAGTGAAAACCAAAGAAAATAATGTTAACTTTTTATTTTGGTTCACCCTAAGAAATCAAATAGCTCTGAAATCTAACGGTAAAAAACAACTCCAAAACAATTTAAAAAGAGAATCATACATTATAAAATGATGAAGTTAAACAACTTTTTTTATAAATTGATTTTAGTTCTCAAAATTATTTCAGCATTAAACATATTGTGAACCATATTTCTTTTTCTCGGTACTTCTCTTTCAGTAAGATAACTTAATCATATCTGTACTATAAAAAGCATTTTGTTCAGTTGAATGTCAAAGGGCCACCTTCATATGAACTGACACATGAATGAGGCACTTTGACATTCCACCGAGAAAATTGCAATTTAAAGAACATACATGTTTCGAAATCTAGAGAAAGAAAAGCGCCTAGGAGTGAAAATAATGAATCTAATATGTTCAATATGTAAACAGGACGAATGGAATAATAAAAAAAGCACATGTATATTTATAGATGAAACGATGTCGTCAAACTTCCACAGAATCGTCGTGCAATATCATTTCATCATGAAAAAAGCAGTACATCGAGTAATTATACCAAAGTTTGACATTCAAACATCATTCAGAGACAAAGTAAAAAATCTCTTTGGATACTGATATGACCTCCTTGCAGACAAAAAATACGTCGAAGATATATGAGCCTTGACGTTAAAGTGAGAGTTTAAAAGAAAAAAAGTAAAATATAAGAAAATTGGAGCGACCATCGGTAACTTGAAGAAGTTGAAACCTTGAAGTCCAATATAATTCGACGTAATATTGGTGCTTTGGAAAAGGCACACAATTAATTTTCACAGTCCACATCTAGTATGAACATCAAATATTTTCCAAATTCGACGTTCGAACATCATTCAGAGAAAAAGTAAAAAATCTCTTTGGATACTTATATGACCTTCTTGCTACTGATATGACCTCCTTGCTGACGAGAAATACGTTGAAGAACTAGGAGTTTTGACGTTAAAGTTCGGGTTGAAAAGAAAAAAAGTAAAAGTAAAAAAAATTTAGAGCGACCTTTGGCTTCTTGATGAAGAAGAAAACGTCAAAGACACGTAGAATTCAACGTAATATTGATACTCTGCTAAAACCACACAATTAATGGTGTCAAGCACTCATATGCCTGTCACGTCAACGCTGCCAAATGTTGTGACGTTCTATTGTAAATATATCATCCATCGTTTAATATTGGACTAAAAGAAAAATGAAATAAAAGGGAGTAAACGAAGAAATAGGTTAACAGATTTGGATTTCATCTCAAGTTGTACCATTCGAAAACCTTCCCTAACCAAATTCATGTTAACTTTTTTCCTTTGTTTTGTCGTCATTCCTTCACTAAACGAAGACATTTCTTTGTTAACGATGAAGACATGGTGGAAAAATAGAGGAAAATGTTAACACTTATGAATTTTAAGTAGACCCTTTGAAAACCTATCCTACATAACTTCCGCAACCAAATTCATGTTAAATTTTTCCTTTTGTTTTCCATCAATTCGTCCTCTAAACGAAGTCATTTCTTTGTTATCCATGAAGGCATGGCGGAAAACCATAGGAAAATGTTAACATTTATGAATTTAAAAAACATTCTCCATTATTTTGATTGTTTTAATTTTTTTTACTTCCTGTTTTTGGTTATAATGTATTTCATCATCTTCGATCTTCATTTTAGATGTTGTGATTTGTAAATTGGATTTCATTTTGAAATCCTCTAAGGTACAGGATGTCGGTTATCTCCAAGCCATTTAAAACACGAACCATACATTGTTAAAGGATGAAGTTGAACTACTTTTTTATATCATTATTTTAGTTCTCAAAGTTGTTTCAGCATTAAACATATTGTGAACCATATTTCTTTTTCCTAAGCACTTTCCTTTCAGTAAGATAACTTAATCATTTCTGTACTATAAAAAGCATTTTGTTCAGTTGAATGTCAAAGGCCACCTTCATATGAACTGAGACATGAATGAGGCACTTTGACATTCAATCGGGCATATTGCAATTTAAAGAACTGACATGTTACGAAATCGAAGGAAAGAGAAAGAGCTTAGAGATAAAAAACCATGAATCCTAATATGTTCAATACGGAAACAGGAAGCAAGTCATTACGTGATATTCAAGCCATATTTGTAGATGAACGTAGAGAATGTCGGATTCGACGTTCAACCATCATTCAGTGAAAAAGTTAATAATAAATCTCGTTTGATTTAGATAAGAAAAAATTGACCCATAACATTGAATGAAAAGGGCGTGGGACGTTACATTGGATGGTTAAACAGTAAAATTAAAAAAACAATAAAAAATTGACGACCTTTGGCTTCTGGTTGAGGAAGACATCAACTGTAATTATAGATGACGTACATCGTGTAATAATGCTTAGTGTCTATATTTATAGATGAACCGATGGCGTACATCGTGTAATAATGCTCAGTAATTGACTAACACCATCACGTATGGACATCGAAGCCCTGCCGAGTTTGACGTTCATACATCAATCATAGAAAAATTAATATATTTTGTTTGATTCATACAATGACAAATTGAGTACCCGCCCCCAAGAAATTGTGTACTTTTCAATTATCGAGGTGAGATTTGGAGGGATGGAAGTTAAAAAGTTTGATGTGCCCCTCTGTATTTATATAATTCCACTTTAAATTTTGCTAAGTTAATATAATCGATTCTAAATAATAAAGAATCGATTCAAAGCGTTATAAATTAAGAAATGCAAATGAGCTTTTAATGATGATTTATGATGACAACGTGGCTGGTTATTGATCAAACGTTTGTTAAAATATTAAAAAGCATAGAAATAATGCATGAGAGAGTTCAAATTTCTTTTTCTAATAATGTTAATCATAGTATTTTATTTATATTAATAAATTATTATAACTATTAAAATTTTCAAAGTAATTTATTTTAATGTGACCAAATTTTTGTTTTAAGTTCATTTCAATTTTTATCTTCGTTGTGGACTTTTTATATTTGACTTTTTATATTCGTTTCAATTGGTCTGTTTCAAATATACAGATCAATAAAATAGTGATACATTTTATATTGTCAAAAAGATATTAACATATCATGGTCCTTAATAAAATTGTAGGTTGTACAATCATAACCTGGCCACAATCTAGCAGGTTGATAAGTACCGGAAGAATCGCAAAAAAGATGTACATCTTTATAAGAATCATTCTAAACCAATAACCAAAATGAAAATGCATGTTATAACTTCCAAAGTGGCTACATATGTATTTGGTGCCCTACATACAGGTATAAATGTTTAAGGCACCTAAGAAACCCTAAAAGAAAGTCCAATGACATTCGGTTGACCTTCAACTTATACTTATGTTAGTCTGTCTCGACCTTTAGTTTGAATCACCCATCCCAACATTCATTTATAGGGTCAACCAGTCTCGACCATTAATCAAACTTAACCTGCCTTAATCTTTGACTCAACTCATTTTGTCTTAATTTTTGGCCGAGATAGGTCTGCCTTGACCTTTAACTCAGGACGAGTCTTGTACATCGAAAAAACTTGAGAATTCTAGATACACATTGTCTCTTCTCGATCTTTGGCTTTTGGTTTGATGCATCTCAGTTGTTAACTTGTCTCAATCTTTTCTACTAACTCTCAATTTTTGTAAACAATAATCTATCTTCACCTTCAGTTTATCACTCAACTTAATCGTTATTGAAATTTAAAGTATTATTTTTGAAAAATCAATTAAAGTCTTTTAATATAATCATACCTATCTTTTAGTTCGGATTTAAAAAAACATTCATTTCACATAACTTTTAATCATATAATAATATTTATTATGATTTTAATTATTATAACTAAAATTGAATTCTCATAAATTATTGTTATTAATATGAAATTAAAAAAATATTTTAAAGAAATAAATTTTTATTCTCTTTAAATTTCACTGACAAATCTTTCTTATATTTTATAATATGTAAATATTACATGATAAATTTACACAAATTCATAAAATAAAATTTAAAAAAAAAATATGTAAATCTTATCTTAAAATGGTAACGGAAGGTTTTGGGCGGTTTAAATGAAAAAAGGAAACAAAAGGGCGGGGGAAATGGGAGGTTATGGGTGGTTTAAATGAAAAAAAGGAAATAAAAGGGCGGGAGGCTGAACAAGAAAACGTGGAATGTCAAAAATATTCGAGTATAACATGTGTTTTTTGTAAATTTATAGGTCAAAGGCCACTGGATTTTTACGTATCGTTTACCATTTGTAAAAACATAACACGGTCTCACTATTTGTTCGCGCTACCATTTGTGCTTGAACTTTCTTCTTCGTGGACGACTGCGATAAAGAAAGAAGCTTATTTTTAATATTTTGTGTCTTTGTAATGTCATTTGGTTCCCCTTTCTAAGGTTTACCGAATGTTTTTCATTTATCTTTAGGCTGTGCTTCGTATGTTGTCAGCGAACTTCATCATTTTCTCCAGTGATACCATTTCAAGTATGTTTTTTTTTATCTTTAATATCTCATACGTATGATGTATGTGCTCGTGTTTGTGTTGTGTTTTTCGATTCTGGACGTATGGTATGTGTATAATAGTTTATTTTTTCCTTCAACGTATGATATATGTGTTCGTTCGTTGTTAGCGAACTTCGTCTTCTTCTCCAATGTCACCATTTCATTGTCTGTTCTAACTATAATTTACTAACCTTCTAAACAAGTATGACGAGCTCTGGATCAGGTCAGATGGGAGGAAGTGGTAGATCTGTGACTCGGATGCCTGCTGTCACATCATGTCGGGTTAATGATAAAGCATTGTCGGTGGAGTTTGATCCTAAAACATTTGTGCCTATAGGGGAACATGCAACAGAGTTTAAGAGTTACTTGGGCACACTGGCAAGATTTCATGTCCCTATTCTCGCTACCCGTTGGGGTGATCTGTCAGAGGTTGAGAAAAATCTACTATGGCAGGATATTTTGGTATGTTTAAGCTGCTTTACTTCCATCATTGACTTATTTTCGTTGAATATGCTTTAACATTAATTTTCTTTTTAAAAAGGAAAATTGGGTTATTCCTGATGATGAGAGGATAAGGAAGAAGATTTTATCCCAAATTGCAACCTGGTGGAGGGACTTCAAGACCACAATGACACGTAAATTCGTCTTTGGCTCTAAACAGAACAAACTCCATGTACAAAGTATAAAATATCTGATGAGGCGTGGGTGCAGTTTAAAGAATCTAGACTTACTCCTGAATGGCAGGTATGTTTTATATAATATTTTTCTCTAGTCACACAAGACAGGATGTTAATTTTTGAATTATATATGCTTAATAATTTTCATTTTTTCATAGGTGAAAAGGATAGTCGCCCAGGACAGGCAGAGGCTTAATGATACACCACACGTACTTTCTCGTGGTGGTTATGCGTTATTAGAGAAAATGATAAGAAAACGTCGAGCTGAGGAGTTAGGTCTTGAGTCACCTGATCTAGCACCTCCACCAGCTAGACATGAATTGTGGAAGGTTGCACAAACAAAGTCCAATGGCCACTTTACATCCCAGTCTACTGACGAGATATCCCATAGAATTGTAAGTGGAAACTTTTAACTAATTACCATAGTTCATAAAAAATTATGTAACTTTGTCTATTATGATATGTCGGATGAGTTGGTTGAGCAAGAGACTGAAGGCATATTTGTGCCAGAAGTTAGGAAGGACATCCTGGTAGCACCCACAGGTCGGCCAGACCGTCCAGGTCGTGTGCGTGCTGTTGGAGGAGCTACTGGATTGAGGGACTACTTTGGCCCTAAACCAAGAAGCACACAAGCCGTGACTCTGGAATTGGTTAGTAGCATCACGACACAGGTGCAAGTCCAAGTACAGGAGCAAATGGAAGAACGCTTAAGAACGCTCGAACAAGAACTTGCGACGATCAGACTACAACAACAGCAAAAGTCACAGCAGGAGGACGCCCCTACAAATGATCCTACCACACCTCCCGTGAGCACCAAAGACTCATGCTCTAATGCAGATCGTACTGATTACAGTATTCAGTATGAGTTTTTGGTTGATGGGGATCCTCCGCACGTAGTGGCCATCGGAGTACAGCTTGCAAGAGGCCAGACCATTCATGGTGTTCCCTTATTGCCCACTGACGTGCGGGTAAGGATTGATGATGTTAGAGACCCCCAGGCTCGAGTGCTAGTGTCGACAGATGAAATCAATTTGTGGGGGAGGCCTTAGGAACATTTATAGTTTGGCCTAAGGCCTTGATCGTTCCATATTTTGGCCCATCAGCGGTATTGTATTCTTATTTTTATTATCTTAAATCTTTAAGTTATAATTAAATGATTCCTAACTTCTGTAAATGTGACTTGCAGGTCTACCGACCAGAGAAACAAGCAATGGCTCAACTTGAGGCTCATGTGCAAGCAGAAGACGATGATCCTCTATCCATATTGATGTCAAGATTACCTCAGTTGAAAAAATAATCGGTAACGGTGTAGTGGGAGTTAAGAACGTTTGGCGTTGAGTTCCATATTCCATTGTATATTGAATTCCATTATGCATATGAGCTGATTGGTGGAGATAGAATGTTGAACATTTCATGCATACAACTGTGGTGCATGTAAGTTTTTTATTTGTTATTTTCCAATTTGTATATTATTAGTATTATTACATTTTAATAAATATACTTAACTTTATTCTTATAGGTACATGGACACCGTCGCAGTGGAATCAGGTCAGGGGTCAATTTATGGCTTTATTAAACCTCAGATCATCCAACCATCTCGAAACACATTAGATTCCAGAAAGAAATATATGCAAACATGGATAACCAAGTCTAAGAGAGAGATATATATGGCGTCATACATTGATGCGTATGTTTTCCCAATATTGTTAACTTTTATCAAATTTTAATCAATAAACTCACTGGTTGTTGGTACATGATAGGGGCCATTGGCAACTCATGGTGATCATTCCAAAAAAAGACAAGTTGTATGGTTTTTTTCTCTTCATAGGAAGATGAAACCGGAGTTGAGGTCCTTGATACAAACGTAAGTATTACATTCATTCTTATCAATTCATTATGATATTAATATATTAACTTATCTTTCTATAATGTTTCAAATTTGTTTAGAGTTCTGACTAGGACCAGAGGAACACAAATTGATATTATATATCTGATAACGGTCTAAAAACCGTTATTTTCATGCTTAAATTGATATCAAAATACACCCTTTATGGCTTAGAATGAGCTTGGAATTAAGAAAAGCACTTAAGTTGAGTCATTTGAGAGTCAAAAGTTGTTTTTAGAGATATTATGCTTGTTTTGCATTGTTTGGCAGGGTATTGATGAGAATTAAGGATGGAATTGAAGAAGGAAGGTCTTAGACTATAGGAAGAAGAAGAAAAATGAAGAAAAGAAGAGTTTATGCACCGCTCAGAGTCAAAATGCACCGCTGAGCGCCATTATTCGAGGGAAAGCCACTATCTGGCGCCCAAGCGGTGACGTTGAGCGTCCAAAGCGATTAGAGGCAAACCGCTTAGCGGTGAAACTGACCGCTGAGCGGTGGTGTGGCTTGAGGGAAACCACTGAGCAGTAAAATTGGACGCTGAGCAGTTGTCTTCTGGGCTTGGGCTTAAATTTTGTTACTTTTATGCCCTATATATAGCCCCAATGCGATTAAAATACTATTCTTTTTGCAGAAGAGGACGTCCAGAACTGTTCTACACTCCTTGGAGAAGATTTCTTAGATGCTTAGGCTCCAATTTATCATATCTAGGGTTTGCTTTTCCATTCTTTCATTGTATTTCATCTAGTTTCACCATGTCAATGATGAACTAAACCCTTTGTTGTTGGGGAACAATGTAATCTTTTGAAACTCTCTTATATTGAAATTCTTTTTTTATTCATATGCTTGCATATGCTGTTATTATCAATTGTTGGGTTCTTTATCTATGCTTAAAGCTATTATAATTTAACTCATTTGATAAATAGATGTTTGCCTTTGTCGATACGGGGACGTACAAGGAAGTCATGAACTGATAGGGAATTCCTTGATTAACAAATACCACCTAGGGATAGGGGCGTAGGACGATCAATTGTATTTTGCTTCTGTGGTACTTGCACTGCTAGTTACTAGGGGAGACTAGGGATAGTAAGCCAGTAACTAGTAGTAGGCTCTTCTCGCCGAGGGATCGGGTTTAGGGTAGACTAAGAAAGTTTGCATAACAAGTAGATAATAAAGCGAATTTAATAAGAAGAATAGATATAAGAGAGTGGATAAGATGAAATTGTAAACCCCAACAACTCCATTCATCCATACCTTTTTTCTTGTAAATTGAATCAATTGCATTTTCATGTTTACTTATATTTTTTGCATTCAAACCATAAGTTAATTTTCTCTACAACTCTTACGATATTGATTTACACGAAAGATAAGGCCTTTGAGTCCTTTGGGAGATCGATATTGGGTTTACCAATTATATTACTTGATACGATCTGGTACACTTGCCAGGGGTTTAACAATATCCTAAGGTTGGAATTCGTTGATCTTTAACCTTTAATTTTCATAGTCAATTTTAAACTGTTACATTTGACTGAGTTCTTTCACATGTTTAGTGTAATAAGCTGAATGATTCCTGGGCATGTGCCTACTACATCATGTCATGAATCAAGGCAATCATCCAAGCAGAAATCGGAGGATATTGGACTTAGGTAGAAATTTACATTTGAAAATCTTACAAATATCAATAAACTTTTGACATTAAAATGAATATAATTGTAAAGTTTCCTTCCTTGATTTTGCAACAATTCAACAATACCTCTCCATTGTCCAATGAAGTAATCAATACGATAAGAGAGGAATGGGCAGGATATTTGTTGAATAAACATTTTAAATAGCTATAGTTTTAGGCTTTTCCTTTCATGATAGTAGCATTTGCATACTCGTGCAACTTTTTAACTGTGAATAGATGTATACTGTCAATAGATTATTACCAATAGATGAAAGGAAAAGTGAGTTCTTTTAAGTTTTGATGATAGCATGAATTGATGATAGCATGGTTTAAATTAATTAATTTTGTGCATTTAGGAATTGGAAAATTGGTTTCTGTATTTCAGGTTTGCTTAATAAAATATCACTGAAGGTAACGTCAATTTATACACTGTCCGATGTTAATATATTTATAAATCAAGGCGATGAGTGATGTTGATATAATGTAGTGGACAACGATAATAATAAAAAGTTGGGCAAGGATCTCTACGGCTCGGCGATAGTAACATTGACTGTAAACATGTTCGACGTCAACGCCTCGGCGATGGTAACGTCGACTGTAAACATGTTCGACGTTGATGAGTCAATTTTTCTTGACTTTACTTAGTTTATTGTATTGAATTTAATCAGGGAATTGTGCTTAAATGTCCGGTATTTTCCCGTTTTTGCTAATTGTGCTTAATTTGACCAGAAATTCTTAGTTTATTTAATTTGAATATTCTGAGCTAATTATTTGCATTATTAATCGCAGGGAAAATTTTGGAGACACATTTTAAATAGTAAGCCAGTAAATAGTAGTAGGCTCTTCTTACCGAGGGATCGGGTTTAGGGTAGACTAAGAAAGTTTGCATAACAATTAGATAATAAAGCGGATTTAATAAGAAGAGTAGATATAAGAGAGTGGATAAGATGAAATTGTAAACCCCAACAACACCATTCATCCATACCTTTTTCTTGTCAATTGAATCAATTGCATTTGCATGTTTACATTTTGTTTTTTGCATTCAAACCACAAATTAGTTTTCTCTACAAGTCTTACGATATTGATTTACACAAAAGATAAGGCCTTTGAGTCCTTTGGGAGAACGATATTGGGTTTACCAATTATATTCCTTGATACGATCTGGTACACTTGCCAGGGTCTTAACAACTACGAAAATAGTAAAGTCGACTGAATGTAAAAGTGTAAGGATAGAGAATTCAAACGCATGTTTTTATACTGGTTCGGTCTAAATGCCTACATCCAGTGTCCTTCCAATCCCAGGAAGCAAATGCACTATAATGGTCAAGGTTTTTTCAAAAATATAAAACAACTCTCTAACCTTCTAACCAAAATATAGGCAATACAAACAACAAAGATATGCACCAAGAATCCCCTCTCCTGCAATCTTCAACCCACTTTGAACAATCCTCAAAGTGTCCAGACTCCACGAGTCTACCCCCTGTAATCACAACAGGTACAACAACAACCAATGAATGGCAACATGAGCCTTGATCAACCAAAGAACACCTCAGTTGTGCAAATAATGATCAAGCAGTGAGCACAACAGAATTCTCCTTGAGAACCTCTTCAAAGAATGATCTCCATGGTCTTCTTGATGAGTTCTTGGAGCACTAAATCACAGAGAAACAATCTGAAACAGAATATGAAAATGTCAGTTCTTTCAAAAGTTCTCTGAATAACTCAGGTCTCGTCTATTTATAGATTTCCATAAATTAGACGCTCCTGTAGTCGACTAAGCTACTAATAGAGTCGACTATCCCCTGACAGCTATAACAGTTAAGTCAAACTAGTAGCAGTCAAGTCCAACAAATTAATTCCACTTTCAATACATTGACTCTAATTCAATGCTTAACTAACTTTTTAAAATATAGTCGTTACTATTCACAAGCATAACAAAATTTCATATCAAACAACTAACAAAGTCGAATGCAAAGTGCACACAATCGACTTTGTCATATCTGCACATATTGAAATTATTTTCAATGTAAAATCTCACATAGCACTGTATTTGAAAATCTGTGGAAAGTCTTTAGTCTTAGTCGATTCTATTAATAATGAAGTCGACTTAGGACTTGTAGATTTGCCACACAATATAAGTTCATCAAAGTGCTTGTGGTTTTCCTTTTCCAAAACATATGCAATGCAATCACAGCAGATGTAACCTATATCAGAACAGTTAATATGCATTCATATATCAAGATCAACACAGATCATGTTCAATAAGATATCAATCAATAAGCAACAGAACATGTAACACATCAACAAAAACCAGAGTGACTAGAGCATTGTGAGATTAAGGTATAGCTAAACCAGTGCTTCCCTTATCAACAATCTCAACAGGAAAACCCAACAAAACAATTCATCCATATCATTCAACTGCGTATTTTTCTTGGTTAATTGATCAACCTTTGCATGCATGTTTATTTTCATTTTTGCATTATAAACCCTAAATTTCGTTTCTCAAGTCTTAAATAATAAACAAATCACATCAAAGTCTAGGCCAATGAGTCTCTAGGGAAAACAATACTTGGTCTTACCACTTATTATTACTTGATATGATTCGGTACACTTGCCAGAGTCTTAACAAGTTTTTGGTGTCGTTTCCAGGGACTCGTGGTTTAACTATTCTAGTAGTGTGATTATTGATTAACTTTGACTTGATTTTTGTTTTTGTTTTATAAAAGTGCTTTTTAGGGTTTTGTTTCTTGTGTATGTAGGATACAATTCGTACTAGGAGCAAGAAAAATCAAGAACCTCTTCTCGAAGGTTTGAGTGAAAATAGACGGAGAAGGAAGGTACGAACATCCAAAGAATTATTTCCTTCTCCGGAGACACTCTTACAACCCTCACCACAAGAGTCCGACCAGAGCACAGAGGAGATGACCGAAGAGACTTCTAGGAGATGTACTCTGGCGGATGTCACCACTGTTGTTGGCCTTCCTCACTTTAACAACATTGCAAGGCCAAGGGTCAATGCACTGAACATGGAGGTGAAATCAGCATTGATTCAATTGGTGAAGAGCAACCAATTCAATGGATTGTCTAATGAAAGTCCATATGAGCATTCGACCATATTCAACAAGATTTGCAACACTGTGAAGATCAATGGTGTGCTGGATGAAGCTATTAAACTTAGCTTGTTTCCTTTCTCATTGGGAGGCAATGTTAAGCTATGCTTGAACTCTTTAAGACAAGGCATGGAAGAAATCCTAGGCTAGGCGTGGGACAGTTATAAAAGCTTGCTAAGAAAGACACTCATGCACGGTTTTGATGACGTCTCAGTAGTCTTATTGTTTCTTGGAGGTCTTGACTCTCAGACGAAGCTTATGCTAGATGCCTCAGCTGGAGGTAATATTAAGTGCAAGACTACGGAGGAAGCCTTTGATTTGATAGATAACATGGCTACTAATGATATGGAGATGCAAAGCGGAAGTGGAGATCTCCTTCAACAGAAAGAGGTTTCACAGTTACAATCTCAGGATGTCTTGCTTGAGCAACATAAGCTTATGACTCAACAGTTGGAAGAGGTGATGTAGAAACTTTCTCTATTGCCACAGGAAATACAGATTGTTTCATTAGTTCAATGGCAACAACATACCAATCCACCTAAAAAGAATACAAAGGTGGAAGAAATTTTCCAACAAACCATGAATAGGAGTGTATCCTATGTCAAAAGCATGGAGGTTGCGTACACGAAAATGGAAACGCACTTGGGAAAGTTGATTAGCAAGGTGAAGGGGTGTGAGAGGAATGTGAGAGGTGATCCAAGGGAAGAGTGTAAGACCATTGTTACTAGAAGTGGTAAGGTATTAGATGAGAGAAATATTGAGAGAAAACACAAAGAAAAGTTGTGTGAGGAAGAAGAGAGTGAGTGGAAAAAGAAAAGAAAGGAGGAAGATGGTGAGAAGAGAGAAAAAGAGAGAGTTGAGGGAGAAAAAAAAGAAAGAAGAGGTTGATGAGAGAAAAGAAGAAAAAGAGTTTGAAAAACCACTTCCTTATCCAAAGAATTATTCAAGGAAGGAGAAAGAAAAACATTTTGAGAGGTTCATGGAGATTTCTAAGAAACTACAGATCACCATACCTTTTTCTGAAGCACTGCAGCAAATGCCTTCTTATGAAAAGTTTTTGAAGGAGTTTCTCACGAAGAAAAGAATCTATATTGAGAAGGAGACCATTGAAGTACAGGGAAATTGTAGTCCAATCATACAGAAGATGTTGCCTCCTAAGCTTCAAGATCCAGGAAGCTTCACCATTCCATGTACAATAGGAGATTTGAAAGTTGGAAGAGCTTTGATTGATTTGGGAGCTAGTATTAATTTAATGTCGCTCTCAATTTTCAAAAGGATTGAAGGCTTGGACTCAAGCCTACTAGAATGACACTTCAACTAGCGGAAAGGTCTCTTAAATACCCCTATGGAGTGGTCGAAGACGTGTTGGTGAAAGTGGACAAATTCTTATTTCCAGTGGATTTTGTCATAATGGAGATGGTGGAGAATGGAGATGTGCCTCTCATTTTAGGGAGACCTTTCATGAAAACGGCTAGAGTTTTAATTGATGTGGAGAATGACAAGCTTAAAGTAAGGGTGCAAGATGAAGAAGTTAACTATGACGTGTTAGTTAACACCCTAGCAAGTGTACCAGATCGTATCAAGTAATAAATAAACGGTAAGTCCGAGTATCGTCTCCCAAAGGACTCTTAGGCCTAAATGTTCAAGTGATTAATGGACATCATAATACTTGAATAAACAATAAGTTCAATTTTAAATGCAAAATAGGAAATAAACATGTATGCAAAGATTTGATCAGTTGGCAGTAAAAGATATGAATGAATGGTGTTGTTGGGGTTTATGGTTTCATCCTAATCCACTCTCAAATATCTACTATTCTTATTAAATTCAACTTTGTTATCAATGTTTATGTCACTTTCTATTTTACTCTAAACTCGATCTCTCGGTGAAAAGAGCCTAATCACAATTACTAGTTTACTATCTCTAGTCTCCCAAGCAATTATTCATGCATTGATGTGAACAGAAGCTTAAGGCAATTGAATTTCCTATTCATATCTCTAGGTAATATTCATCATCAAGAGAAATTCTTCATGTCTAGTCCTAACTATATGTCTCCATATAGAAAGAATCAAAGATGATGCGTTTGAATAATGCCTTAAACAAAGCATTAGCAAGAACGGAAGAAAAAATCAAACTATTGATAAACATAAGTATATGAATAAAATAAGAAATTTGATACAAGAGAGTTTCAAAGAATTACATCGTTCCCCAACAACAAAAGTCTTAGTTCAACATAATCATGGTGAAACTAGATGAATTGAATGGAATGAATATAAAAGATAACCCTAGATTTGTAATATTGGAGCTCTCACATACAAGATCCGCCTCCAAGGTGTGAAAACCATGTTTCTGCGTCCTTTCTTCCAAAAGATACATGCTCTGGTTTGCTCACTTCTATTTAAAGCACAGAAAAATTACTAAAAATAAGCCCAGGCCCATAAGTACACCGCCCGACGGTGGGTAACACTGCTCGGCGGTAGGCACGACACCTAATCCACCCCTCAACGCTGCCGCTTGAGCGTTCTCTTCAAATTCCTCTGACGAGTCCACTGCCCGGCAGTGGCTGCGATTCCATCTTCACCCCTTGGCGGTGCCCTTTAAGCGTGTGGCAATGTAATCATAGAAGGTGTCTCCGCCCGGCGGTGCTATCACCGCCCAGCGGTAGTTGCGGTTCAACTTTGCTTCATTCTTCCACCTTCCAACACTTCTCTTCCTTCAATTCATTCATCAAACTCCTGATATATCCTGTCAAAACAAAGGAAACCAAGCGTAAAACCCAGAAAACCCACTTTGACTCTTTTTCTCTCTAACTTAAGCATTTTGAACGATTTCAGGCTAATTCTAAGTCATAAAGAGTGTGTTTTGATGTGAATTTTAAGTATGAAAATAACAGTTTTTAGACCGTTATCACAACCCCAAACTTAGAACTTTGGTTGTCCTCAAGCAAACACAATGCAACCTAGTCTTTGATAACGGTCTAAAAACCGTTATTTTCATGCATAAATTTGATATCAAAACATACCCTTTGTAGCTTAAAATGAGCTTAGAATCAAGTAAAACTCTTAAGTTGTGTCACATGAGAGTCAAAAGTTGTTTTTAGGGATATTATGCTTGTTTTGCATTGTTTTGCAGGGTTTTTTATGAGAATTGAAGAACGAAATGAAATAGGAAGGTCATAGACTCAAGAATGAAGGAGAAAAAGGGAGAAAAGAAGAGTCTGTGGACCGCTCAAGCATCACATTCCAGCGCTAAGCGTCTTAATTCGAGGTGGAGCTATTGTCTGGTGCCCAGGCGGTGACGCTGAGCGTCCAGAACGGCAAGAGGCAAACCACTCAGTGTTGATATTTGTATATATTTTGTTTTTTTTTAAATAAAAGTGCTATTAGGGTTTGTGTTTCTTGTGCATGAAACAAGAGACTAGACATACTAGAAGCAAGAAAAATACCCAACCTCTTCTTGAAGGCTTAAGCGAGACAAGGGGAAGAAGGAGAGTCAGACGCCCATCTAGGGATTTATTTCCTTCTCCTAGCAGATTATTATCACCTTCACCAGATAGAAGAACAGAAGAGATGACAGGACAACCTCCTCCAAGACGCACATTGGCATATCAATCTAATGTTGTTGGTCTTTTCCACTTCAACAGCATAGCCATGCCTGCAGATCAAACGACCAACATGGTGATGAATCCAGCGCTTATACACCTAGTACAAGGCAACCAGTTTCACAGCTTGTCAAATGAGAATCCATATGATCATTTGACAACGTTTAGTGAAATCTGTAATACTATGAAGATTGCAGGTGTATCAGATGAACGAGTAAAGCTTAGCTTGTACCCATTTTCATTGGCGAGCAATGCTAAGGCGTGGCTTAATTCTTTTCCTGAAGGAACATTCACCACATGGGAGAATGTGGCTACAAAGTTTGTCACTAAATATTCTCCACAGTCCAAAATTACTCAAGGAAAGTTGGAGATCTCATCATTCAAGCAGGGCATGGAAGAGACTCTAGGTCAAGCATGGGAAAGATTCAAGGGATTGCTGAGAAAAATGCCAACCCATGGTTTTCACAAGACCACCTTAGTTCTTGCATACCTTGGAGGTTTGAACACTCAGTAAAAAATGATGTTGGATGCCTCAGCTGGAGGCAATGTTAAACAGAAGACTAAAGATGAAGCCTATGACTTGATAGAAAGTATGGCTGCTAATGAACAAGAAAATTATAGTGAAAGGGGTGTACCTACACAAAAGAGAGGAGTTTTGCACTTGCCTGTAGATGACGCCATGCTAGCCTAGAACCATCTTTTGACTCAAAAGCTAGATAATTTGACAAAGATTCTCTCACAACTTCCTAAGGAGATTCATAATATCTCCCAAACACAACAACTGTGGGATTTCTGTGGCGGTGACCATATCAATGGTCAATGTGCTTTACCTGAGGAGATGCAGCAAGAAGCTAATTTCATGGGAAATCAGTTCCAGAATACTTACCAAGGTAATTCCAAACGAGGTTGGAAGAATCATCCGAGTATTAGTCAGGCACCGAATATCCCATCAGGGCAAACAGGAGGCTTCAGGCAACAACAACCTTCACCTCTATGGCAGCAGGTTACCCATTTGACAGAGGTTGTCAGAGACCTAAATGATAGATTTGATAAATTTTTGAAGGTTTATGAGTCCAATCAGGCAAGCAATCAAGCCAGCTTCAGATCTTTGGAGATGCAAATTGGACAATTGTCAAAAAGGGTAGAAACCACTGAGAAGCACCAATTTAGGGCTAATACTGATGTTAACCCTAAAGAGGAATGTAAAGCTGTTATTACAAGATGTAAACGAAAAGTTGAAAAGGAATTTGTGGAGATTGGAAGTAGTGATGAAGAAGAGGAGAAAAGAGAAGTCATTGAAATAAGCAGCAGTGAAGGTGAGGAAGAAGAGGAAGAAAAATTCAGTCACAAGAGGCAACTTACAGAAAATCAAGTGACTGTGGTGCCTTCTGTAATCCAACAAATTCCTGCAAGGATGAAATATTATCTTGGAGATATGATAGATTTGGATGCAGATGAAGATGATCAAGAATTTGAATTTCAACCTCCAAAAAGGAATTATCCGCTTAAGGTAAGATATCCAGGTTGTTTGACACTTTCATGTGTTGTAAATGATTTTGATGTAGGAGGAGCCATGATAGACTATGGATCTAGCATTAATATGATGCCCGGACGTTTCCTGAGAAAGATTGGAGGGCTAACATTAAAACCGTCTAATCTTACTGTGATGGTGGCGGATGGTTCCATTAAAAAGCCACTTGGTATGGTGGAAGATGTGGTTGTGCGTGTGGAGCAGCTGGAGTTTTTGGCTGACTTTATAGTCATGGGCATGGAAGACGAGGAGAGGATTCCAATGATTCTTGGAAGACCTTTCATGGCTACTTCAAAGATGTTCATTAGTGTCTATGATGGAAGAATTATGATAAGAGATAAAAAAAATGTGCTCTTGCATACTGGTTCTGAAGGAAACAATGTTAGAATAAAGAAAAGATCCAGATTCAGATAGTCAAGAAGAGAAGCTGCATTAGATGAAAGCACAGCAGATATATCACTTTCACGAGGCTCACAGGTAAGATTTAAGAAAATGAAGTGGATTGTCAACAATATTAAAGAAGATGGCAAGGTGGAGATCAGAAAACCATATACTAAAGCCATCAGAAGAGTAGATAGAAGGCAATTGATGAGTTGGGAGGATGAAGATCCCAACCGGGATGAAAAGATTTGAAGATATTTAATTTTATCCCATTTGTTGTAGAACAATTTTTAGAATAGGTTTATTTGATTTTGGTTATGTAACTTAATGGATTTTTTTTAAAACTCTTTTGGGGTAGCATCTACTGAGGGATGCTAAAAATTTTATGTATCCACTAAAGGATACAGGAAGGCACACCTACTGAAGGGTGTTGGGAGGATAAGCACTTACTAATGAGTGCTAGGCAGGTTTGGGTCAGGCTCGTGACGTTAAACAAGCGCTACCTGGGAGGCAACCGAGTTGATTATGTTTGTTTTAAACTATGTGTTAAGTGCATTGCATAATTGAATGCTGCATCTGAGAAGGGAAAGACATAAGATTGAGAAATTAAAGCTTGAAATCAAGTGCACAGGGTGAGATGGCTCAAAAGCAAGCAAAGAAGAGAGGAAGAAAAACTATCACAAACCGCTGAGCGGCCTCTTTTGCCGCTGAGCGGTTGCGGCGGAACCTATCTCGGATTTGTTAAAAGCTGAGCGGTTTCTATGTTTTCCATTCTAAAACCTCTTCTTTTCATTTCGCCTGAGCGGTCTCCCTAAGCCGTAGCACTCCTCTTTCACTTTTAAGAGCTTTTTAGAGAGATTTCCCTACTTTCTCATCACCCACTCACCAAAAGTTCAATTTTCTACCATTGTTTTGCCAAAGTTTGGGGTTTTTGGTTGAGGGTTTTGCATTGGAGAGGGCATTCATCATTAATTGGACAATTTTTGCAAGCATTCAAAAGTCTCCACTCAAGTAAGTTGTGCAAGTTCATGTTTAGAACATGCTTAGGAACATGATAAATTAGGGCTTTTGATTTCTATGCTTAATTTGATGAAATAGGAACTGTTTGAACCGATTGAATTGCATGATTTTGGTCTGGATTGATAAAATTAGCAATAGAGTGGAGATTAGGGTTATTAAAAGAGGGTTTGTGAAAATCCCCTTTAAAGACCACTAAGCGGTCTCCCTGGCCGCTGAGCAGTCTCCCTGGCCGCTGAGCGGAATTCATGCAAATTGAGGATTTGTGTTTTTGGGTGCTTGGATGCTGAGGGGCCTTGTTTTTCCTTAAGTATAGGACTGTGAGTGTTCTGGAAATGTAATTGATGATGCACTAACTTCTAATGATGTTTCTGTGAATATTATTGGAATTATTTGATACAAGAATGTCTACCTCAAAGAGAGTGAAAACCATGGGCAACAAGAGGAAGGAGCCAGAGAGACCAAGGAAAGGCGTTTGCTGATGGAGAGGAAGGCCATGTACATTCCTGATTTAGTTCTAGAGTTTCAACTGGAGATTGAAAGGCAAGGCTGTGAGAGATTGACCACTTATCCTACACTAGCTAGTGTTGAGTTGGTGAAGGAATTTTACACTAATGCCTTACCTAGAGGAGGAGTATCTGCTGGAAGATATATGAGCTATGTGAGGGGGCAGTTGGTCAGATATGACCCCGACACCATCAACACTTTCCTGGGGACTGAGTGGCCAGGAGAGTAGTACAGTTATGCTGCTATTCTAGGGAATACAGGGATTATGAAGAACTTGAGAGATTGATGTGTATCCCCGGGAGACATTTTCAGAGAAACCCTAATGGAGCATCAGTCAACATACTTAGGGCAGATTTGGCTCCCCTAGCCAAGTATTGGATGGCATTTACTCATGCCAACATACAGCCATGCTCCATGTCTCCGATATCACGATGAATTGGATTCTTGTTATCTACTGCATGCTGAGGCAGATGGATGTTAATGTCGGAAAGATTATCGCCGACGAGATTCAGAGCTGTGCTACCACTGTGAGTAGCAGGACACCACTGGGACATCCGTCCCTGATTACATACTTGTGCCAGCAGGCGGGAGGGAACACTGTAGTCCACCCTATGAGAGGCCGAGGAGGGCTATTGATGCCTTCTATTATCGTCAGTACTGTAGAGAAGACGAGCCAGCCGGAGCAGTTCCTAGGAGACGTCCTAGGAGAGCAGCAACACAGTAGGAGCAGGTACTTGCAGATGCACCGGCATAGCATGCTGGGCCTTTCTGGATGAGGGACATGTATATGTCCATGATGGAGGCGAGGATGGAGTCTCTCTGCAGAGGGTAGGTGACCACTGCCGAGATGATTATAGGACTATATGATCAGCCACCAGTGCACAGGTGGACTATGGATGAGTTCCATAGTACGATGGCTTGGCCTCAGGAGCAGGTACAGGGTAGTGGGTCTGAAGCAGCTGGAGCACCAGGCAGAGATGATGATGATGAGAACTTTGAGGACGCACAGGATGAGGAGGAGTATGACTCAAACGAGGACTTGAGTTGAGGGTATCTACTGATGGATGCCAGCACATGGACATGGATTTTTCTTTTTCTTTTGTACTTTGGATTTGTAGAATAGGTTGAATTTTAATTTATGTGTCTATGCTTGTCTTGTACACTGATTCTGATGATGGTTTGATAATTATATTGCTTGACAAGTATTTGATAATGATTGAATGTGGTTGATGATTAAGAATTTGTGTGTGCTGATATCTAGATGAATGGTTCACTAACTATATAAACAGATGTATTGTGGTATGATTGTGATTGTGATGCTAAGCAAGATTCATGAATGATGTGTGAGAAAGCATGTTGTGTGAGGTATTGAGCTCCAGAATCTTTATTGATGTATGTACTATTCACAGGGAATCATGAATGATATTGCCTTAGTCTTGATAATTGATTGATTTACATGCTTATGTTATATGATCAAGGCCATGTTTGAAAGCCCTTATTTAGCTAAATTTTCACCCAAAAAGTTTAAAATTTTATACCCCTTTTGAAACTTGGCCTTAAACAGGATGAAAACCCTTTGAAATTATTTATCTTGAGTTGGGTTGAGAATAATCATATGTGATGAAAAGGTTCAAGTTTGGGGTTTTATGGGGAAAATTGAAAGGCAAAAGAAAAGGATTGAGCTCAAGTATTGAAAAAGAAAAAAAAATGAAAGATAAGCTCAATGTAAAATTAATAAAAAGGGAAGAAGTTGGGAATAAGTGAAATTGGTGACAAAGAGAGAGTTTAAACTTCAACCTTTTCAATGATGAAATAGTTCGCTTGTGATCCAGAAAAACCAATTTTTCTTGATAGCCCAGCCTCATTACAAGCCTTGGAAAAGCCCTTGTGATGGCATTTGCATGAAAGGATTTTGGTTGTTTTAGATGAATGGCAATATTGTTCTATGTGACATGTGAATAGTAGAGAGTGGAGTGATTCCTTAAACACTTGAGTCATTGAGTGAAACACTTGCTTGGTGAGAATTGATGAAATCCATGTGTACATCTATGTTTAGTGGATTGATCATTCATGAATAAAACATCTGTTGGGAAATATTTAAGTATGTGAACTAGATTGGATTGAAAGCATGCATGCATTTTGGTAGGATTCCACTGAAAATCTGAATTGAAAAATAACTTGTTGTGAAGAAAAGGATTTTGAAAACTGTAAACCTATTTGATGAAAAAGTGGAAGGCCAAGTTTTGTTTTGTTTGCTTGAGGACAAGCACAGTTTTGAGTTTGGGGTTGTGATAACGGTCTAAAAACCGTTATTTTCATGCATAAATTTGATATCAAAACACACCCTTTATAGCTTAAAATGAGCTAAGAATCAAGTAAAACTCTTAAGTTGTGTCACATGAGAGTCAAAAGCTATTTTTAGGGATATTATGCTTGTTTTGCAGGGTTTTTGATGAGAATTGAAGAAGGAAATGAAGTAGGAAGGTCGTAGACTCAAGAATGAAGGAGAAAAAGGAAGAAAAGAAGAGTCTGTGGACCGCTCAAGCGTCAAATTCCAGCGCTGAGCGTCCTAATTCGAGGTGGAGCTACTGTCTGGCGCCCAGGCGGTGACGCTGAGCATCCAGAACGGCAAGAGGCAAACCGCTTAGTGGTCAATTGTGACGCCTGGGCAGTGACGGGGATTGAGGCAAACCGCTGAGCGGCCAACTTTGGTGCCTGGGCGGTTGTCTGTTTTTATATTTTGGATTCTGAGATCTTTCTATTATCTTTTTGGCTTATATATAGCCCCAGTGCGAATCCAAATGTAATTCTTTTGGCAGAAAGAAACGTCCAGAGCTGTTCCACACACCTTGGAGGAGATTTCTTGGATGCTTAGGCTCTACTTTATCCAACCTAGGGTTTGCTTTTCCATTCTTCCATTATATTTCATCTAGTTTCACCATGATTATGGTGAACTAAACCCTTTGTTGTTGGGGAACAATGTAATCTTTTGAAACTCTCATATATCCAAATTCTTATTTAGTTTATATGTTTGCGTATGCTTGATTTATCAATTGTTGGGTTCCTTACCTGTATCTAATGCTTTTATCGTTTAACTCATTCGGTAAATGTTGTTTGTCTTTATTGATACGGGGACATACAGTAATGTTATGAACTGGGGGGAATTCCTTGATTATGCTAATACCGCCTAGGGATAGGGGTAGGACGGTCAATTGTATTTTGCTTCCATTTATCATGCATTATTAATTACTAGGGGAGGCTAGGGATAGCAAGCCGGTAATTAGTAATAGGCTCTTCTCACCAAGGGATTGGGTTAAGGGTAGACCAAGAAAGTTTGCATGGCAATATGATAAATAAGCAAATTAAATAAAAAGAGTAGATATGTGAGGGTGGATAAGATGAAAAATTAAACCCCAACAACTCCATTGATCCATATTTTCTTTTAGCCAATTGAATCACTGTATTTGCATGTTTACGTTTGATTTTCATTTAACCATTCAAATTAATTTCTTTTCTCAAGTCTCAAGCGATTAGTTTACACGAAAGATTAGGCCTTAAGAGTCCTTTGGGAAGAACGATATTGGGTTTACCAATTATATTACTTGATACGATCTGGTACACTTGCCAGAGTGTTAACAGTCTTCCACAATTCATCCCAATGGTTCAACCTTTTCAAAATCATATCTCAAGACACATTATCACTTAAATCAGCTTATCTAAAGAATTCAATCAAGATGCACATATGCTTCAAATCAAACCATCATAGTGTTCTTCACAGTCACATACAATCCAACAGATGTTATTCTCATGAATAATCAATTAGCTAAGCACAGATATAATCATAGATTAATGGAATTCTACTTCTCCAAACAAAGTGTTTCACTCAACCACTCAAGTGTTTCAAAAGGTTACTCCATCCCTCTACTATCTACAAGTCACAAGGAACAAAATTGGCATTCATTTGCCACAATCGACATCATCACATACACATGTCATCACAAGGACTTTTTCCAAAGCTTATAATATGATTTGGGATAACAAGGAAAATTGGTTTTTCTAGATCACAAAATCCTTGAGTTAAGAGAGTTATTCACATAATCACGGTTCAAGCACAAACTCTCTTTTTACCAATCCTATTCATTCCCAACTTTCCCTTTTCTTTACATTGAGCTTTTCTTCTCATGCTTTTTCTTTTTCTTATCTTTTCTATGTTTTTCATGCATTTTCATTCAACTCAATAGCTCAATGTCAAACGTTTTCTTTTTCAATTCTCCCATCAACCCCAAACTTGAACTTTTAACTACACCACAAAATATTTCTCAACCAAACTTAAGGCAAAAATTCTCAACCTAACTTAAGGCAAAAATTCTCAAAGCAAGGGTTCTTATCCTGTTTAAGACTTAGGTTCAAAAAGGGTAGAACATAATATGTTCCTTTTTCATGTGGGACAAAACTTTTGGCTTAGAAAAGGGCTTTTCAACAACGGCCTTGATCATATGACACATGCATGCAATTCAATCAATCACAGAAACTCAGGCAAAATCATTCATGCTTTCAAGTAGATAGCAAATATATCAATAAGAACTCTAGAGCTCAAAAACCTCACACAAGCTTATTCTAATCATTCAATCAAATACCCTGCTTAGCTTCATAATCACAATCACAAAATCACAATGCATCAGTTCACATAGCTAGTGAATACTCCACCTGGATATCAGCATATGCCAATCTCAATAATCATTCAAAACAAGCATCATCAAGCAATATTCTCATGCAAGCAAGTAGTCAAACCATCATAACAGAAAATTTTCAGACAAGGTATAATAAAAACCTACACTACTCAACAGAAGCAAACCTATTCTAAGAATTCAAATTACAAAAGAAAAAGATAAGAAAATCCTATTCTACTGCAGTTCGCATCCATCAGTAGATGCCATGTGAACTCCTCATCCCATATTATCATCAGAGACCTCATCTCCATCCTCACCATCCTCGAAATCCTCATCATCCTCATCCATAACTGGAGCTTCAACTGCTCCAGATCTACTCCCCTATGCCTGCTTTTGGGTGGAGAGACCTTATTTGCTTGCAAAATGCTCCTTAGATGATGATGAATGCAGCCCTAGATGCAAGGCTCTCAAGAAACCTCAAACTTGGATCATGAATTAAGTTCAAATTTGAAAAATTTTGGGTTTTTAAGGGAGGGAATGATGGGAAAAGTGTTGGTAAATCTTTGAAAGAGTGTTTGAGAGTGAAAGAGAAGTTGGGGATCTCGAAAAAAGAGTGCTTGGGCGATCCCTAAGGGGTAGAGAAACTAAATAATGGGCCAAAGAAATAAGCCCCCTTTTAAAAAAACCATATACCCCTCAGCGACGCCACCGCTCGGCGATGGATAACACCACTCGGCGGTGTGCGCGTTTTACACCCCTTCTCTTTTTCTTTGTTTATCCCTTTAAACCTTCAAATTCAACTTTCAAAATATTTCATTTTTATGCAATTCACAATTACTTAACTCACGTATGCAACTAGAACAAGAATTAAATCATGCAAAAATAAATCAATCAACTGGGGTGCCTCCCAGTTTAACATCATGAGCCTGACCCAAACCTTTCTAGCACTTATTAGTAAGTGCAATCCTTACCAACACCCATCAGTAGGTGTGCCTTCCTGTATCCTTCAGTGAATACATAATCAACCTGGCATCCCTCAATGAATGCTGATAAAGCTCAAACACCCATCAGTAAGTGTTGACATTCTCCCTGCTTGATATTCTTTTCTTTTTCTTCTTTCTGCTGAATTTCTTCAGAAAGTTGAGAACACCAAGCACCTGTTTCCATGTCTCAATGATAAGAACTTTAATCTCCAATTTCTTGAAGATCTCCATAAAGCACTTAAACTTCTTTTGTTTCCTATGATATTTCTTTCGATGAGGAAGGGGTTTTTCATATGATCTTTTCTTTTTTTCCCTTCTTCCTCCTCTTCTCACTATTCTCCTCCCTCAACTTTCTCTTTTTCTTTTTTATTATTTTCTTCTTCATTTTCGCACATTTTCTTTTTTTTTTCTTTTCTCTCAACCACTTCTTTTTCTTTCTCATCATCTTCTTCTTCTTCTTCACTCAACCTTTCTGTTTCTTTCTCCTCTAACTTTTCCTCGTCAACAACTTTTTCACTTTCAGAGATAGTGGCTTGACATTCCTTCCTAGGGTTAACTTCAGTATTAACCCTAGATTCCAGTTTCTCATTTAGGTGACGAATCTGCATCTCCATCCTTTTGAGTGCCGCTTCCCTGTTTTTGTGAGTGGAGATGAAATTTTACATAATTTGTTCAAGCATCTCCTTCAACCTGTTGATTTTCTCAATCAAAGCAGATACCAGTTGCCATAGTTGTTGATCATCCTCCAACTGTTCTTTCGGTAAAGAGGATTGTTGTTGCCATTGACGTTGTTGTAACTCCTCCCTGTATTTCATATAAGATAACCTCATATCCATGACCCGCTAAAAACGTTCGTCAGAATTTATGTTCTACTTGGGTGGAGTGATTTGTTGCTTGGCAGCTTGCCCAAATTGGCTTTCATCCATATTTGAGTGAGGTTCCCACGAGTGGTTGAAATCATCTTGGTATAATTGAGTGCCCATATTGTTAAATTCTTGTCTAAACTGCATCTTGCAAACATTACGCACAAAACCCTAAAAAACATTTATTAGAACAAAAATAAAAACAAACATAAAAATCAAGTCAAAGGTAATCAATAATCACACTACTATAATAGTTAAACTAATGAGTCCCCGACAACGGCGCCAAAAACTTGTTAACACCCTGGCAAGTGTACCAGATCGTATCAAGTAATAAATAAACGGTAAGTCCGAGTATCGTCTCCCAAAGGACTCTTAGGCCTAAATGTTCCTATGATTAATGGACATCATAAGACTTGAATAAACAATAGGTTGAGTTTTAAATGCAAAACAAGAAATAAACATGTATGCAAAGATTTGATCAGTTGACAGTAAAAGATATGAATGAATGGTGTTGTTGGGGTTTACGGTTTCATCCTAATCCACTCTCAAATATCTATTATTCTTATTAAATATAACTTTGTTATCAATGTTTATGCCACTTTCTATTTTACTCTAAACACGATCTCTCGGTGAAAAGAGCCTAATCACAATTCCTAATTTACTATCTCTAGTCTCCCTAGCAATTATTCATGCATTAATATGAACAGAAGCTTAAGGAAATTGACTTTCCTATTCCTATCTCTAGGTAATATTCATCATCAAGAGAAATTCTTCATGTCTAGACCTAACTATACGTCTCCATATAGAAAGAATCAAATATGATGCATTTGAGTAACGTCTTAAACAACATTAGCAAGAACGAAAGGAAAACTCAAACTATTGATAAACAGAAGTATATGAATAAAATAAGAAATTCGATACAAAGAATTACATCGTTCCCCAACAATAAAAGGCTTAGTTCACCATAATCATGGTGAAACTAGATGAATTGAATGGAAGGAATATAAAAGATAACCCTAGATTTGTAATATTAGAGCTCTCGCATACAAGATCCGTCTTCAAGGTGTGAAAACCGTGTTTCTACGTCTTTTCTACCAAAAGTTACATGCTCTGGTTCATGCACTTCTATTTAAAGCACAGAAAAATAACTGAAAATAAGCCTAGGCCCATAAGTACACCGCCCGATGGTGTGTAACACCGCCCGGCGGTAGGCACGACACCTAATCCACCCCTCAACACTGTCGCTTGAGCGTTCTCTTCAAATTCCTCTAACGAGTCCACCGCCTGGCGGTGGGTTGTACCGCCCGGCAGTGGCTGTGATTCCATCTTCACCCTTTGGTAGTGCCCTTTAAGCGGGTGACTGTGTAATCATAGAGGGTCTCACCGCCTCGCGGTGCTATCACTGCCCAACAGTGGTTGCGGTTCAACTTTGCTTCATTCTTCCACCTTCTTCTGCATTCAACACTTCTCTTCCTTCAATTCATTCATCAAACTCCTGATAAGTCTTGTCAAAACAAGGGAAACCAAGCATAAAACCCAGAAAACCCACTTTGACTCTCTTTCTCTCTAACTTAAGTATTTTGCATGAGTTCAGTCTAATTCTAAGTCATAAAGGGTGTGTTTTGATGTGAATTTTAAGTATGAAAATAATGGATTTTAGACCATTATTAGTGTTCAAGGCAATGACACACCCTAAGAATGATAAAGCATGTTTCCAAATTGACATTATTGATGAAGTTTGTATGATGAAGAAGGCGCGTGATGTTTCTCCAGTTGAAAGAACTCTAATTGATGAATGTGAAGATTTGAATGAGGAAGAGGAGAAGTTAATTGATGAGTGCTTGATAGATTTAGAGCTATTGAAAGAAATCCCAATAGAAGAGATGAGTTTTGAGAGGATTGATACAAAAGAAGAGGTCAAAGAAAAGAAGTTGGAACTAAATTTGTTACCATAATATTTGAAATACGTGTTTTTAGAAGAAGATGGAGGGAAGTCGGTCATCATTAGCAACCCTTTGTCGCCTGAAGAAGAAGAAAGATTGGTGTTAAGACCCTGGCAAGTGTACCAGATCGTATCAAGTAATAAAAATCGGTAATCCCAATATCGTTCTTCCCAAGGGACTCTTAAGGCCTCATCTTTAGTGTAAACAAATTGTTTAAGACTTGAGTAAAAGAAAATTTGTTTAAATGGTTTGAATGCAAAACAGAAATAAACATGCAAATGCAGGAATTTAATTGACTAAGAGAAACTATGAATGAATGATGTTGTTGGGGTTTACAATTTCATCTTATCCACCCTCATATATCTACTCTTCTTATTTATTTTGCTTATTTATCATATTGCCATGCAAACTTTCTTGGTCTACCCTTAACCCAATCCCTTGGTGAAAAGAGCCTTACCGGCTTGCTATCCCTAGCCTCCCCTAGTAATTAATAATGCATGATAAGCGGAAGCAAAATACAATTGATCGTCCTACCCCTATCCCTAGGCGGTATTAACATAATCAAGGAATTCTCCCCAGTTCATGACATTACTGTACGTCCCCGTATCAATAAAGACAAACAACATCTACCGAATGAGTTAAACGGTAAAAGAATTAAATACAGGTAAAGAACCCAACAATTGAAAAATCAAGCATATGCAAGCATATAAAGTAAAAAAGAATTTGGATATATGAGAATTTCAAAAGATTACATTGTTCCCCAACAACAAAGGGTTTAGTTCACCATAGTCATGGTGAAACTAGATGAAATATAATTGAAGAATGGAAAAGCAAACTCTAAATTTGATAAAGTGGAGCCTAACCATCCAAGAAATCTCCTCCAAAGGTGTAAAGCTGTTGTAGATGTTGTTCTCTGCCAAAAGAATTACATTTGGATTCGCCCTAGGGCTATATATAAGCCAAAAAGATAACAGAAAGATCTCAAAATCCAAAATATAAAAACAGACAACCGCCCAGGCGCCAAAATTGGTCGCTCAGCGGTTTGCCTCAACACACACCACCGCCTAGGCGCCTAAAATGACCGCTGAGCGGTTTGCCTCTTGTCGCTCTGGACGCTCAGCGTCACCGCCTGGGCGCCAGACAATACTTTTCCTCGAACTAGGACGCTCAACGGTGGAATTTACCGCTGAGCGGTTCACAAACTCTTCTTTTCTTCCTTTTTCTCCTTCATTCTTGAGTCTATGACCTTCCTACTTCATTGCCATCTTCGATTTTTATCAAAAACCCTACAAAACAATGCAAAACATGCATAATATCTCTAGAAACAACTTTTGACTCTCAGGTGACACAAATTAAGAGTTTTACTTGATTCTAAGCTCATTTTAAGCAACAAAGGGTGTGATTTAATATCAAATTTATGCATGAAAATAACAGTTTTGAGACCGTTATCAGTTGGTAAGAGTTTTAAAAGCCAACAAAGGAGCTATTGGGTGGTCAATCTCAAAGCTTAAAGGCATAAGCCCAACCTACTGCATGCATAGAATTTTCATGGAGAATGATTATAGACTAGTGGCTCAACCACAAAGGAGACTAAATCTTGTGATGAAAGAGGTGGTTAGAAAGGAATTGTTAAAGATTTTGGAGGCCGGTATTATCTGTCCAATTTCTGACGGTGAATGGGTGAGCCCAGTACAGGTAGTGCCAAAGAAAGGAGGGATGACGGTGATTCATAATGAGAAGAATGAGCTCATTCCTACTAGAACAGTTACTGGGTGGCGGATGTGCATTGATTACAGGAAGCTGAATACGGCCACTAGGAAGGACCATTTTCCCCCATTCTTTTTATGGATCAGATGTTAGAAAGATTGGTTGGTCAGGCTTTTTACTGCTTCCTGGTTGGGTATTCTAGATACAATCAAATTGTGGTAGATCCAAAGGACCAGGAGAAGACGACATTCACATGCCCATTTGGAATTCCCAGGGTACTTGTTAGTGATGGGGATCTCATTTTTGTAACTCCCAGCTTGCAAAGGTACTAAAACATTATGGTGTGAGACATAAGGTGGATGCACCTTATCAAACACAGACAAATGGCCAGGCGAAAATTTCTAACAGGGAGGTTAAGAGGATTTTGGAGAAAACAGTTGCCTCATCAAGGAAGGATTTGTCACAGAAACTGGATGATGCTCTCTGGGCTTACAGGACGGCTATGAAGACATCCATGGGTTTATCACCTTTTCAGTTGGTGTATGGGAAAGCATGTCATCTGCCAGTGGAGATGGAGCATAAAGCTTTATGGGCTCTGAAATTTTTGAATTTTGATCCTCATGAAACTCAAAATAAACGTAGGAAGCAGATGCTGGAGCTTGAAGAGATGAGGTTGCATGCTTATGACTCCTCTAGGAGTTATAAAGAAAAGGTAAAATTCTATCATGACAGGAAGTTGATAAAGAGGGTCTTCAATCCAGGGCAGCAGGTGTTATTGTTCAATACAAGGCTGAAGTTGTTTCCTGGAAAGTTGAAGTCAAAATGGTCAGGGCCTTTCATAGTGAAGAACGTGCATCCTCATGGAGCAATTGAATTGGTGGATCCAGCTGCTAGGGATCCACAAAGAAGTTGGGTGGTGAATGGTCAAAGACTCAAACACTACTTGGGAGGAGAAGTGGAACATCTTTCCATAGTAATGAAATTGGTGGATCCGTGAGCTTATTGGGTCAAGCTAGTGACGTTAAAGAAGCGCTTGCTGAGAGACAACTAAAATTTATAATATAAGAATTCTTCTTCATTCATTAATGTTAACGTCATTCACTAAATCACTTAACACCCGATCCCTCAGCGAAGAAAGTCTGCCCTTAACTCCTAGTTTATACAATTCCTAGCATTCCTAGCAATTAATTCTGAAGATCAAGAGCTTAAGATGTCTAAGACTCATACCCCCATCCCTGAGGAATACTACTCTTGGGAGTAATTCAACAAGAACCTGAATAAGGAACCTCCCGGCACTCATGCAATTCATACATCATGCTATGAATGACTTAAACAAAGCAAGTGTTGTAACAAATGAATTACTCTAACAATTAATGGAAAAACATATATTATTAAGAATCCATTCAAAACATGCATTTTGTCTTAGATACATGATAACGATTCAAAAACACACCCTGTATGACTTAGAAACTAGCTTGAAATCATGCATTTTGTCTTAGTTAGGTTATAAGAGAGTCAAAGGTGGTTTTATGGGTATTATGCTTGGTTTTCCTTGTTTTGACAGGACTTAACGAGAATTGGATGAAGGATAATGAAGTAAGAAGGAATTGGACTCAAGAAAAGAGGGAAAAAGGCACAAATGAAGAATCGCACCCAACGTTGAGCGCCAAATCTATCGCTGAGCGTTGATTTCTTTAATTTGTACACTGCTAGACGCTTAAGCGCTAACGCTGAGGGGAAAAGATAGAGTCGTGCCCACCGATGAGCGCCAGATCCAGCGCTAAGCGCTGGCCTCTTTAGTAATAGCACTGCTAGACCTACCGCTGAGCGGTGAACCTAGCACTAAGCGCTGTACTTTGGGCTTGGGCCTGTTTTCTGTAATTTTTCACAGTTTATAAATAGATTAGTGCAACCTTTAGATGTCATCTTTTGCCAGAAGAAGGCGCAGAAACACACTTTCTCACCCCTTGGAGGCGGATTTTGGATGCGGAAGCTCCAATCTATCAATTCTAGGGTTATCTCTTCATATCTTTCATTCTTTTCATCTAGTTTCACCATGATTATGGTGAACTAAACCCCTTTGTTGTTGGGGGAATGATATAATTCTATTGAAACTCTTATGTATTGAAATTCTTTCTTTAATTCATATGCTTTCTTTTATCAATTGTTATAGTTTTTCCTCCATTATATTTGTATGCTTTGCTTAAGACATTAATCAATAGCATGAAATTTGATTCTATATATATGGACACGTATAGTTAGGTCTAGACATGAGCGAATTCTCTTGGTAGC
Source organism: Vigna reflexopilosa (assembly GCA_027742785.1). Taxonomy (NCBI): domain Eukaryota; kingdom Viridiplantae; phylum Streptophyta; class Magnoliopsida; order Fabales; family Fabaceae; genus Vigna; species Vigna reflexopilosa. Next base: position 29,358,018 of record CM050911.1, on the reverse strand, counting down.
AATATTGCCTAGACATAGGGATAGGAGGACCAATTGCCTTAAGCTTTTGTGCAAATTATGTAATGCATGATCAATTGTTAGGGAGACTAGACATAGTAAACTAATAATTAGGATTAGACTCTAATCGCCAAGATATTGGAATTAGGGGAATTTAGAAAGTGGCACTAACATTGATAAAGAAGTAGAATTGAGTAGAACGTGTAAATACATGAGAGTGGATTAGGATGAAATCATAAACCCCAACAACATCATTCATCCATATAATTCAACTCTCAATTGATCAATCCTTACATGCATGTTTATTTTCAGTTTTGCATTTAAAACCCTAATTTTCGTTCCATCAAGTCTTAAGAAATCAATTCACACGAATGTTTAGGCCTAAGAGTCCTTTGGGAAACGATACTTGGACTTACCATTTTATTACTACTTGATACGATTCGGTACACTTGCCGAAGTGTTAACAAGTTTTTGGTGTCGTTGCTGGGACTCGTGGTTAAACTATTCTACTAGTGTGATTATTGATTAAACTTGACTTGATTTTTGTTTTTGCTTTATTTTTGTTTTATTTTTATATAAAAGTGCTTTTTAGGGTTTTGTTTCTTGTGTATGCAGGATACAATTCATACTAGGAGCAAGAAAAATCAACAACCTCTTCTTGAAGGTTTGAGTGCAATTCAAAGGAGAGGGAAAGTTCGAAAATCATCTAGAGAATTATTCCCCTCTCTTGAGAGACTGTTGCAACCCTCACCAAAAGCATCCAACCAGAGCACAGAAGAGATGGCGGAGGAGAGAGCTCTTGTTAGACGTACTTTGGCAGATGCATCCAATGTGGTTGATCCTCAACACTTTAACAGCATTGCAAGGTCGAGGGTCAATGCACTGAACATGGAAGTAAAACCAGCGTTGATACACTAAGTGCAAAGCAACCAGTTTAATGGACTGCCACACGAAAATCCATATGATCATCTCACCACATTCAATGAGATATGCAACACGGTGAAGATCAATGGTGTGCCGGATGAAGTAATCAAACTTAGCTTGTTTCCTTTCTCATTGGGAGGCAATGCTAAATTGTGGCTAAACTCTTTTTCGGAGGACAGCTTTACAACCTGGGAGGCTGTGGTGGCAAAAATTTTGAATAAATATTTTCCACAGTCTAAAATCAACAAAGGAAAGATGGAGATTTCTTCTTTCAGGCAGGCATGGAGGAAACCCTAGGCCAGGCGTGGGACAAATATAAAAGTTTGATGAGGAAGACGCCTGTGCATGGTTTTGATGAGACAACTATAGTTCTTACATTCCTTGGAGGTCTTGGCACACAGTCCAACTTATGCTAGATGCCTCAGCTGGAGGAAATATTAAGAGGAAGACTGTTGAGGAAGCCTATGAGTTGATAGAAAGCATGGCAGCTAACGAGAATGAAACTCATAGTGAAAGGGGTGTACCAGTTCAAAAGAGGGGAGTTCTTCAATTGCCTATTGAAGATGCGTTGCTTGCACAAAACAAGCTTCTAACTCAAAAATTGTAGGGACTTCTTATTCCTGTTTGTAGGGACTTCTTGCTTTTGCTTTTCCCTTGAGTTTCTCATGTCCTCAATACGAATAAACTCAGCGAGTCTTTCCTGGAGTTCGTCTATAGACTTTGGTGGTCTGGCGTACAACTTTTCAGCAAAATAACCAAATCGCAAGCATGAGGGCAAATTGCTGATGATAAAAGTGTGATTCATGTCTTTAACTTGTCGTGCGACCTCGTTGTATCTTTAGGATGAATGCCTTTAAAGTTTCATCCTTATCTTGTTTGGTATTTACCAATTTCGCTGGCGTCATCTCCTATCTCCAATTGGAGGCATACTGTCTTCTAAAGAAAGTTTCTACAGTGGCGAAGCAATCTACTATGTTTGGGGGGAGAGTGTTGTACCGTTGCAGCGCTTCATCCCTTAGTGATAAGGAGAAGGCTTTGCATATGACTAAATCACTATCTGTGTAGAATGCCATTGCATTAATGAAGATCCTGCGATGATTATCGGGGTCCGTCGTGCCATCATACTTCTCTAATGTTGGAGGAGTTTTCTCTGACATAGGAGTTTGCATGATGGCCGTTGTAAACGGAAGTAGACTGGTAGGTCGAATGGTTTGAAGGGGTGTTGGTTCTCTTCTTCCTCGACTGTTTGGTTCGGTATGAACATACAGCTGCCTGTTACGACTACCATCGTTGTCATCTTGTCGGTTTGAGGCGGACAGTTCTGGTGGAGGTCGTTGCGCCCTTAATGATGCAATCTCTTCTGTCTGCTTACGCTGCATCTCTTGTTGTGCTTGTGCCTGCTCTTGTATGGTCTGCGCCTATGCCTGTATTTGGGCTTGCATATCTCTGATCAGGTCTCTAGTGTTCTGCTCTTCCATATTACTTGTGGTCACCATTAGGTGTCTTCAACTCTATCGGTCCCACAGTGGGCGCCAAAATGTTTCGGTAGGAATTTGTATAGGGCTTAGAGACTAACCTTCCCTACATAACCTTCCTTCCTCTAGTTTCTTAATCTCCTGCTCTACATATCTTCACTCTTGACCAGGGTATGGACCTGAAAATGTAATCTGATGCTCAAGTTAAGTGTGGAATTACTGGTTTGTTTATCACAATAGATTGTTTTGGATCTAGTTCAACGTACCTGACTTTTTGCCTTTACATTGTATTTATAAGTGTCTCATGGATAGAATAAAAACAAACTTACTAGTTGATTACTCATGAACTGTCTATCAATATCTTTAATCAGACGCCGTTGAAACTGTTTAGATTTCAGGTATTATTTTATTACCTGTTGAATTATACCATTGGTCCTACCATGTTAGATTATTGGGCCGATTAACTTACTGGCCCATTAATGTGTTGGTTGTGCGCGACCCAATTCAAGTCACCCGATCTTCGACCCAATTACGACACAATCTAAACATGAGGCTTCACTGGACCGATCGACATATTACTTCAATCGCTCAGTTTAGGTTATGTACCATACATTGATAATATATGCACCAATTATAATTTCTCCTTATCTCGTCTAATCAATAAAACTCAATTTGTATAATGCATTGTGTTTTTGTCTATTATTTATAGTCTAATACTTTTGTTATCATTAAAACAAATTGGCCTAAAATGTCTGATTTTAACACTTAATTGAGAAATAGAAAATTTTTTTATATTTAATAAAATAAAAAGATTTCATATCAACTCAACTAAAAATTAATGCGAGACAAAAAATTTAAAAATACCTAAATCAATGAGAGACGTAATTTTTAGTAAGTCATTTCTAAATATTGATCCAGAAAATTTTCAATCTAACATTTTCTTTTCAATGTCAACTGAAATTTATTTTTTATTTTTATGGATCAAAAAGTTAACCAAGAAAAGAATATCAATCAACGAAATAGTAAAATTAATTTTAATTCATGTTAGGCTAAATCATTAAGATAAAGATCAATTAAAAGTATTATCACAACTTAAAAGAATTTAATTATAATTGAATAAAAAACTATTAATATTAATATTTTAATTATTAATCATTATTTAATATTTAATTTTTTTATTTAATTGTAATTAAATATATATTAGAAGAAAAAATTAAAATGTCTATTATAAATTCTAACAAGTTCTTTCGATTTAGTCCTTTTCTCTTAAAAACAATCAAACAAATTTGAATTTTTTTTTTATCATTTTCAAGTACGAAATAAAGTTAAACATTTAAATGTAAAAAAAGAAGAAGCAGTAATTAAAAATATTTTTGAAAGCATTTGTAGGATTTAAAACTAAGATCTATGTAGAAAGCAAACTGGGATTTTTTTTCCCTTTTGTACACTGCATGATGAAATTAATTTGACGTTTCGTTCATGTGTTCAGGTGGGAAAAGTCTAGAATGATTTTATTTAAAATGTTGAACATTCTAAGCAGAAAATGACAATTTAGGTTAATTTTGGCAAAATAAAATTAATTCTCGATTAACTTTAATTAAATTAAAATATAGATTTAATTATTTTAAAATAGGGCTTAATTGTAAAAAGAATTGAAAGTACTTATAAATTTCTTTATTTATGAGAACCTTTAACTTATTGACTTCCATTACTAGTCAATTACATGGTCAGCTTTAATGCTGACGTCATTGAATCTTTGGTCAGCATTGGTGAATAGTTCAGTAGCCATGCTCCAAACTGTTTTTCAAGTTTAGATCATCCTGTTTTAAAATATTAATTGTTGAGATATATTCATTAATCTCAAGTTGACAAATTAATTATGATTTTAAACTTGGTTTCGAATGAAGTAATTTAGATTATTTTTGTACTGAATATGAAGCTCGTTGAATTTTATTAACTTTTTTTATAATAATATATAAGTTATTTCAATTAAAAATCAAACCTTTAAACATTGATTCAAACACCTAATAATATATAAAATTCAACGTTTTGAATATTTTAATCAACTCACTAAAGTAAACTTAGTGATGAAATGTTTGAATAATTGTATATGAAGTTTCACTATTATAAAATAAAATAAATTTTAATAAAACGGCGTGTGTTTACATTCATTTGTTGTGGTGCAAAATATATTGTAAAACTTTATTTGACATTCAAGAATAATATATAATAATATTATGTTATTTCTTTAGATAACGACAAAAACAAGAACATATATGTTCAAGCATACCATCTTTTCACAATTAAATATTATCTTGAAATGAAGATTCTTTACACGATTTTGTTCAATTCTTTTGAAAAACAATTACATGTGAAATTTCAATGTCGAATACTGCAATTTGGTCAATCGAGGTATATAGAAAAAGAGTTTTATCACGATTAAATTATTATTTGTTAGAAAAAGGCCACTGATATGGCTGTCTATTTTGACTATATTAGTAATTTACTATTACATAAAATGATGATAGAGATGTAATGAAAAAACTAATGCTTAATAATGAATGCTGGGTAGGTCGGGTCTTTGCCCATCTACTTCATTTCCTTCATCTACTTCGTTTTTGGATATATAGCGACAGTAGCGATAGCGAAATTATAATGCTCTCATGTGCTTCTTGTCGTGTACTTGTTTTTTTATAAGTTTTTATTATGGTGTGCTGTGCATGGTCCAACTTGTAGGCTTGGTAGGTATCATTTAGAATATTTGAATTCTTCCTAATAGAACTTTATAGTTATTGACTAAAAAATCACCGTAAGCATATTTAAGAACTTTTTCACTAAAATTAAAATGAAACTTATAACAAGATTTTATTTATTTATTTATTTACATCATGTTATGCATTAAAATGAAATGTTAACATTTCACATGAGTTTGAGCACATGACCAAACACATTTTGAAACTCGTAAAAAAAAATCTTTTAAAAACTAATAAAACTTAAACGTTGAGAGTTAAACAACTTTTAGAAAGTAAAAATGAACATTGAAAGGAAAAGAATAAAACTATAGAAAATTAAATTTATTAACGAGATTAATGTTAACAAAATCAATAACACGTAATACTTTCAAGAAAGATATGTCTTAATAAAAATGAAAATTTTGAGTATTGAAAAATTTGAGTAAATAAAAAGAAAACTCGAATCATTTATTTTAAAATCCTTGAAATTTTTATTTAACGTTGATCTTATAATTATTATATAATTCAATATCCCTTAGGAACATAAATCCATCAACAATGAATTTTATTTTTTAAAATTTGTCAATAAATTTTTCAGTAAATGATTTTTTTTTAAATCATACAATAATAAGTTGTTGAAAAATCTTTAGTACTTGTATTTTTTAAAATTTGTTAATAATTTCATTGATAAATACATTGATAAAATAAATGTTAACTCTCTCATTAAATATAACAAAATATTTATTATAAATTAAACGAAGATGAATGAGAAGGAAAGAAAACAAAATAAGAAAAGAAGGACAAGAAAGAAAAAGACGAGAAAACAATGACGACGATAATGACAACAACGAAAGTCACAATAACAACAAAAACACGGTAGTAATAGCAACACTAAGGACAAAGAGGAAGAGACAACGATGGACATGACAATAATAACAGTTGCGAAAGAGAAGAAAAAGAATGAAGAAGAAAAAATAAATTGTAATATTTACAATGAATTATAGTATAAAAAAATTAACCAATAATTACTGATAAATATTATCAAAGAATAACTATCGACAAATAAATTTATATCGTCTCTAATTATCGATGAATAATTATTAACAATTTTTTTATTATAAATAATTAATGAAATATATTTTTATATGTTGATAAAATTTATCAAACAAATATTTTATTAAGATAATTTTGTTTTATTAACAAATTTATGTAATTACCAAAAAATATTGTAATATGTTATATTTGGCAGTATATATAAAATAATATAGTAAGTTCTCTGATTTAACATTTCTCTTATACCTATAGCTTTCATAACCTCTAAATTCCTAAAGGGCAATTCCGGAAATTAACTTCCGCAGCCCACAAGTGATTTTCAAATCAACCCGATAAAATTATTTAGAAGACTGAAAATTGACAGATTCAACACAATCACTAATCTTTAAGTTGAGAATTTGTGGATATTAATGCTTTAATTTCAAGTGGAGATAAAATAATTACTTGGCCCCACCATAATTCATTATTGAGAAATGCCAAGTATACCACTTATTTAGGTGGGTACTTGTTAAAATACAAAATCAAGTCCTTTGTGGCAAGTGTTTCCAATCGAAATAAAAAAGAAAAGTCATAGCACGAGATCTTAGACCATATGTGTGGTAGTTGGTAAAAACAGTTCAATCTTCGTTTTGTTAAATAATAAAAGCAAGTATTTCATTCATGGTCTGCTTCGGGAGTAAAACAAAGTATTTGGAATAGAATAATATACTGGGCCCACTAACAAGAAAAATACCATACATTTAATCCAAGAAATGCTCCCATTAGTTGTAAATCAGATGCTATATAAGGGGAGCTGGGCAAGGTAGGATCCTCAGGCCACAATCTTGGTTACTTAGTCTCAAGCTCGGGATCACAAAAACAAAGGTCAGACAAACACATTCACAACCATGTTGCTCGAAATTACAATTGGTTTGCTGGTGCTGGCCTTGTTTTTGCACTTGCGTCCCACACCCACTGCTAAATCAAAGGCCCTTCGTCACCTTCCCAACCCCCCCAGTCCAAAGCCTCGTCTTCCATTCATTGGTCACCTTCACCTTCTAAAGGACAAACTTCTCCACTATGCTCTCATAGATTTATCCAAAAAGCATGGCCCTTTGTATTCTCTCTACTTTGGGTCTATGCCAACCGTTGTTGCCTCCACCCCTGAGTTGTTCAAACTCTTCCTTCAAACCCACGAGGCTGCTTCCTTCAACACAAGGTTCCAAACCTCTGCCATAAGGCGCCTCACTTATGACAACTCAGTGGCCATGGTTCCCTTTGGACCTTACTGGAAGTTCATCAGGAAGCTCATCATGAACGATCTTCTCAACGCCACCACCGTCAACAAGTTGAGGCCCCTGAGGACCCAACAGATCCGTAAGTTCCTCAAGGTGATGGCCCAAAGCGCACAGGCTCAACAGCCCCTTAACGTCACCGAGGAGCTTCTCAAGTGGACCAACAGCACTATCTCCATGATGATGTTGGGTGAGGCTGAAGAGATTAGAGATATTGCTCGTGAGGTGCTTAAGATTTTCGGGGAGTACAGTCTCAGTGACTTCATCTGGCCATTGAAGAAGCTGAAAGTTGGACAGTACGAGAAGAGGATCGATGAAATATTCAACAAGTTCGACCCTGTCATTGAGAGGGTTATTAAGAAGCGCCGAGAGATCATGAGAAGGAGAAAGAACGGAGAAGTCGTTGAGGAAGAGCAGAGCGGAGTTTTCCTCGACACTTTGCTTGAATTCGCTGAGGACGAGACCATGGAGATCAAAATTACCAAGGAGCAGATCAAGGGTCTTGTTGTCGTGAGTTTCCTACCTTTTTATTGGTCGGCTTCATCATCATATTTAATAATATATATCACTATAAAAATAACCCTAAGTCTTTTTAAACTGTTGGAGTATTTAATGAAGGAAACGTTAATGCTATACTCAATAATTGTTATTATAGTATTAATTTAGATAAGGTGACCACATATAAGGTGGGGCATGCATTGTGTATATCAAGACAAAAAGTATATACGACGAGTTAACTGGATTTTTATTTGATGTTGCAACGTAGACTAATAAACAGTCGTTTGTATGTGCAGGACTTCTTCTCAGCAGGGACAGATTCCACAGCCGTGGCAACTGAGTGGGCTTTGGCAGAGCTGATCAACAACCCTAGGGTGTTGCAGAAGGCTCGGGAGGAGGTATACAGTGTTGTGGGAAAAGATAGACTTGTTGATGAAATTGATACTCAAAATCTTCCTTACATCAGGGCGATTGTGAAGGAGACATTCCGCATGCACCCACCACTCCCTGTGGTGAAGAGAAAGTGTGTGGAAGAGTGTGAAATTGACGGGTATGTGATCCCAGAGGGAGCATTGATACTTTTCAATGTGTGGGCTGTAGGAAGAGACCCTAAATACTGGGACAGACCATTGGAGTTTCGTCCTGAGAGATTCATGGAAACTGGAGCTGAAGGAGAAGCTGGGCCTCTTGATCTTAGGGGCCAACATTTCACACTTCTCCCATTTGGGTCAGGTAGAAGAATGTGCCCAGGAGTGAATTTGGCTACTTCAGGTATGGCAACACTTCTTGCATCTGTTATCCAGTGCTTTGACCTGCAAGTGTTGGGCCCACAAGGACAAATATTGAAAGGCAATGACGCCAAAGTGAGCATGGAAGAGAGAGGTGGACTCACGGTTCCAAGGGCACATAATCTGGAGTGTGTTCCAGTTGCAAGGACAAGCGTTGCAGCTAAACTCCTTTCCTAGTTCACAAGATATATACAACAACAGTGTCTTGCCACGCATACAGTTGCTTTTGTGTGTTTATAATAATCGTTTCAATAAGGAGTCTTTGATACTTAACGAAGTCAGGCACATTCACATGTATCATCAACTCCAGTTTATCAGTTTGTACCAATGTCGTGTAGAAGTTTTGGATCTAAGTCAAATTCTTTTGGAGAATCTTATAATGTACTATATATTAGCAGTCCCTTATAATAATATTTTAACAGTTTGAATCGAAAAACTATTTATCAAGACCTATATAATAAAGTAATTTCAATGTTTCCTTTTCAACAGCTAAGATATAAGATATATCTAATTTATTTTATAACATTATTGGTTTTAAATAAGATTTTAATAATTTTAACTTTGACTTTCTCCATGGATTTTGCTATATTGATAGAGTATATAGTATCCTACAAGCAATAAAAACATCATGCTAATTCATAGAAGAAAAAACGGAAGACTGAATCAGGGGATTGTGTAGATTTGACACCTTCTTTTATAAAGGTCTCTCGCATATGAATCTACATATAGTGACTCGTACCCAAACTCAAGCAAACATCAATAGCTCTCAAATCAATATGGATTACTTCTTTTGCTCCTTGATTCGGTTCAAGAGTTATTTAACACTACAGAAAATGAGTATTTAACATAATTTATTGATAACGGTTGAAATTACCGTTATCTATGACTTAAAATTGATATTAAATGAATTCTTTTTGACTTAAAAATTAGTTTGAACTCATGATTTTGCTTTATTTGTGTGTATAAAAGAGTTGAGGTTGGATTTTATGATTCTATCACAAATTTCCTTGATTTTGTAGGATCAAGGAGTTGGAACTCAGAAAGAACTGAAAAAGCATAAGAAAGGAGAATCGTAGGACGCCTAAGCACTCATTTCTGGGGCCCTCAACGCCAGAAGCTACTGGTTCACGCCTGATTTCCTTTTCTGAGGCCCTCAGCGCTGAAGGCCACTGGCTCACGCCTGGGCGCCCTTCTAGGGGTGATGAGCGCTAGTTCTCGAGTACCGTTCCACGCCTGGGTGCCCTTTTAGGGGCGCTAAGCGCCAATATCCATTGTTTCATGCCTGGGCGCCCTAAGTTGCGGCGCTGAGCGCCGACGACGTGGGCCTGGACCTGTTTTCTGTTATTTTTCTGCTCTATTTAAGGACTTGGACGTCCTAGGATTCGTATCTTTTGACAGAAGGAGTGCAAATTCACATTTTTTGACCCTTTAGAGGCAGAATTGAATGCGGGAGCACTCCTCTTCGGTTTTTAGGGTTTATCTTTCATTCTTTTTCCATTGTACATCTAGTTTCACCATGACAATGGGGAACTAAATTCTATTTGTTGTTGGGGGATAATGTAACCTTGTGAACTCTCATGTATTGAATTGATTCTCTTTATTGATATATGTTTCTTTCATTAATTGTTAGGATTTTTCCTCTATACTCTATGCATTGTCCTGTGTTTAACTCATTCATGGCATGATTATTGGTTTCTGTGATATGGACACATACGGAGGAATCTAGATTTGGGGAATTGCTCCCAAGGGAACTATTGTCTAGACATAGGGATAGAACGCTTGGTTATCTTAAGCTTTTGTGCATATGTAATGCAGAATTAATTGCTAGGGAGACAAGATTTTGTAAACTAATAATTAAGGATACACTTTTTTAAGAGACATCTGGTTTTAAGTAAATTAGAAAGTGATATTAACATTAATGAAAAAGTAGAATTCATATATACATGAGAGTGAAATAGGTGAAGTTTAAACCCCCCAACAACATATTCATCTAATATTTTCAATATCAATTATTCACCTTTGTGCTTTTGTTCAATTGATCACACTACATTATATTTACTTTTCTGTAATTGCATTTAAAACCTAAAATTTGTTCATCAACGTCTTGATTAGTTAAGAAATATCACAATTGTTTAGTGTTGTGAGTCTCTTGGGAAACGATACTGGTTTTACCATTATTATTACTTGATACGATTCAGTCTCTAGAGGAAGCATATAAGTTGATTAAAAACATTGCTACTAATGACAATGAGATGCACAGTGAAAGAGGAGCTTCGTCTCAACAGAAGGGAGTTCTACAATTGCAACCTCAAGATGCACTGTTGGCGCAAAATAAGATCATGACTCAACAATTTTAGAATCTGATGAAGAAACTCTTTCAATTTCCATAAGAAATACATAATGTTTCACAGGTTCAACAAAAACTTTGTGAATTATGTGGTGGTGATCATTTCAATGGTCAATGTGTTATGCCAGTTGAAGCCCAAGAAGAAGTAAACTATATGGGTAATCAATTTCGTCCAGGTAATTACAACCATGGATGGAAACCTCACCCAACCATGGGTCAAGGAAAATCTGGACAAGCTGGGCAAGCAGGACAATTCAATAGACCACCGCAACAATCACAATGGCAACAAATATCCTTTTTATCCGACAAAACTACAAAGCTTGAAGAGACCCTACAACAATTTATGCAGGTGACTATCTCCAACCATAAAAGCACTGAAGTTTCCATAAGGAATTTGGAGATACAGGTTAGCCAACTAGCTAAGAAGTTGGAGGACAAATGTGAGAAGCAGTTTGGGGCTAATATTGAGGTTAACCCTAAAGAAGAATGTAATGCTATTGTTAGTATAAGTGATGCAAGGATAGAAGAGATAAAAATTGAGAATGAAAAAAGAGTTCAGTTGAGAGAAGAGAATGAAGAGAGAAAAAGTAAAGTTGAGAGAAAAAGAGAAAAAAGGAAGATAGGAAAAGGAAAGAAGAAGAAGAGGGCGAGAGAAAAATAGAGAGAAAGGTTGAAAAAATTCTTCCTTACCCTAAGGTGTGTTTTAGAGAAGAGAAAGAGAAACAGTTAAGGCGTTTCAAAGAAATCTTCAAGAAATTGGAGATAAAAATTCCTTTGACTGAGGCACTGCAACAGATACCTGTATATGCTAAATTTCTGAAGAAAATCCTCAAGAATAAGAGATATCTAGATGAGGAAATTATTGAAATGTGATTTTGCAAAAGTTGCTTCCTACCAAAGTCAAAGATCCAAGAAGTTTCACTATTCCTTGCACTATTGGGAATGTTGATGTAGGGAAAGGCTGATAATGGTTGAAAAACAGTTATTTTTATACCTAAATTTGATATCAAAACACACCCTTTATGGCTTAGAATGAGCTTAGAATCAAGTAAAAAACTTAGTTGAGTCACATGAGAGTCAAAAGTTGTCTTTAGAGATATTATGCTTGTTTTGCAGGGTTTTGATGAGAATTGAAGATGGAAGTGAAGAAGGGAGGACTTAGACTCAAGAAAGAAGGAGAAAAAGGAAGAAAAGAAGAGTTAAAGTCACCACTCAACGCTATTTTCCAGCGCTGAGCGCCAGACTCGAGGGAAAAACCACTGCTTCTCGCCCAAGCGGGGTCGTTGAGCGTTCAGACGATTTCGAGGCAAACCGCTGAGCGGTCCTGCGATTAGAGGGAAACCGCTGAGCGGTCTTGCGATTAGAGGGAAACCGCTGAGCGGTCAAATGAGGTGCTGAGCGGTGGAATGTTGGGCTTGGGCTTAAATTTTGTTACTTTTATGCGTTATAAATAGCCCTAGTGTGATCTTCAGAGTAATTCTTTTGGCAGGCAGAGACGTCCAGAGCACTTCTACACTCCTTGGAGGCGGTTTCTTGGATTCTTAGGCTCCAATTTATCAAATCTAGGGTTTACTCTTCCATTCTTTCATTTAATTCCATCTAGTTTCACCATGTCCATGGTGAACTAAACCCTTTGTTGTTGGGGAACAATATACTCTTTTGAGGGTTGTGCATTGGAGAGGCATTCATCATCAATTAGGAAGAAATCTTGCAAGCATCTAAGATCTCCACTCAAGTAAGTTGTGCAATTTCATTCCTAGGGTTTCTAATTGAAATTTGATGAAGAATATGTGTAAGAACATGATAAATTAGGGCTTTTGATTTCTATGCATGATTTGATGAAATAGAAAATGTTTGAACCGATTGAATTTCATGAATTTGGTCTGGAACTGTTAGAGTGGAGAATAGGACACTTGGAAGAGGGTTTTTGAAAAACCCCCGTCTCCACCGCTGAGGGGTCCGTCTGACCGCTGAGCGGTGCTTGTCAGATTTTGGGTGATTGTTTCCTTTGATGCTGGGACGCTGAGGGGCCCTTGATGAGTGGTTATTTCTTGAACTATATTTAGTTTATTGCACTTAAATAAACCAGGAAATTGTGTTTAATTGTCTGTTATTTTCCCGTTTTTCGAATTCTGCTTAATTTGATTAGAAATTTGTAATTGTGCTAATTTGGATTTTCTGAGCTGATTAAGTGCATTTTGGTTGCAGGAAAATTTTGGGAAACATCATTTGGAGCATTGGGGAAGGTGGCGTGATCATTCAAGACTCAACATTTAGTCATTTCCATTTTAATTAAGTTGTAATTTCGTTTTCTAGAAGCCCTTAATTAGAATTGGGTGTTTTGGACCCTTTTAGGGGCATTTTTGTAAAAAACCAATTGTGGGGGCCATGTGGCATCTCTTTAGGGCTGACTTGTAGTGTGTGGACCCCACCAAATTTGAAATTCTAGGTCATATGGGGTGTGAATACCGAGCCACACATACACACTTCTATAGCACACGGTTTTTGCTTCATTTCTTCTAGGTTTTCATGTATGAAGACTCTCTCTTGGAGCTTGCCATGGGGTTTTCGGTTTTGGCTATATGAATGAACAAAGTTGCAGATTTTATTCTTCTCTTGCTTTAATCTTAGTTGTCTTAGCTCATTGGTGGTGAAAAACCATTCATTTCTACTTCCATTTGCTTGTTCTTGATGTATGAAGCTTGAGCTTTGGAGCTTGTCTTTACATTTCTATGGTGGATGTTGGGTTTGAGTGACTTTATATTTTCGTTTTCCTCTTCATTTGCTGCTGTTCTTCTCATTTTTCCTTGCATTTCATTTGGTTGGATGATAAAAATGGAGTTCTATGTGAGTTTGGGTTGAATAGAGCTTAACTTGATGTGTGGGTGTTGTGGTTTGGGCTCTTTCTTCTTGATTTTCGGTTTTGATGTTTGAAGCAAGGATGGAACCAGTTTTTGGGGTTGTTATTGTGGCTGGACAGAGCTTGAATTGGTAGCTTGGTTATCATTTTCGTTTTTGCAAAGAAATGTGAAGAGAATAGAGTTAGAACTTGGGTTGAAGGAGGTAGATTTTGTGTTTGATGTGTTTGTATGATTTTACATGTGGAAGCTTGGTTTCTAGTGCTCATTCTCGGTATTGAGAAGAGGAAGAAAGAATATGAAGGTGTGTGTTGGTGAAGAAAACGAAAATGGTGTGTAGAAAGGAGAGAGAATGATGCATTTAATTTTTACTACTTTTGGACCAACAAAAAAAAGATGCTTGTTTTGACTAAAGGAAGGTTTCCACTTTAAGCTTTGGCCTTTGCTTGTTCCAGCCGTTAATTGTCTTTGACATGGGAGGTCTTTGGTTGTTTACTTTCATTTGGTTTTGCTTACATGGCACATTGGGAGAAGCATTCAATATATTGTCCATTTAGATAGTGGTTTTTAGAGCACTTTTTGCACAATGGTTGTTGGTAGGCTTGGCAATTTCGGTGTTGGAGTGTGGATTCCGAAATTTTGCTCATGTAAAGAGAGAAGGGAAGTTTTCATTGGGATTGTTGAAGCACATGTTTAATTTCCTTGAAGAATGGTGCACTGGGACAAGAAGTCAACTCATTTGGTGGATATTTGAAAGTTAAATTTTGAATTGGTAATTGGAAGAACATGATACACGGCCATGAGGTTCTCTTTTGGCCAATTGGACTTTTAAAATTAATTGTTAAATGTCATTTAGTCAAATTAATTGTTAGGATTAAATTAGGCTTGTTGGTGCCCTTGGTTTTAAATTAATTTAGTTAATAGGTTGAGTTTATGTGTTTGAGTTAGTGTTGCATTTAATTATTTTAACTGTGTTTGCTAATTAATTGGTAGCAGTGTTTGATGTTTAAATGTTGTCTAATTTGTTTAGTCGTTTTAATTTAATTTCCATGGTAGCTTAAATTAGTTTGGTTGGTCATTGACGATATTGCACTGTTTCCTTGAGATTCTTGAATTGTGATTGTCTGTGCACTCTGACTTGGTTAATGTGAATTCTATTTTTGCATTTGCAATTGGGTATACGCTTAGTTGCCCAGTTGGTATTACATCTTCGCTTAGTTGATGTAACTGAATGGTGTAATTTAGATTTGATATTAACACTGCGTTCACTTAGTTCGCTTTTATGAAAACAGATTTAACTGTCGCTTAGTCGGTTAACTCTGTTGGATTAGAGGTTTGAGTCGCAACTTTATTTTGTTGATCTGTGATTGGAAACATTCTAATTAAGTTAATGACCAACTGTTTTTATTCTGTATGTGATTTCGTTTTGCATTTCTGTATTCATATTTCTGTTTGCATCCATGTTTTAATTTAATTCATCGCATTCACAAACTTTTCAACAAACCCCCCCCCACTTCGTGTCTGACCTAACTATCGAACCACTTTTGGTCCTTGAGAGACAACCTAGGATTCACTTCCTAGTCTATACTGCATTCTTTTATGCAATCAAATTTGTATGGCCGCAACAGCCCATCAGCCCTGTTTTTCCTCAACACTGGACTGTGCTTAGTTTGGATTTAATTGATGATTTACTAACCTCTAATGATGAATTTTTGTGGGTTATTGAACTTATTTGGTACAGGAATGTCATCCTCAAGGAGAGTAAAGACCATGGGAAATAAAAGGAAGGAGCCAGAGAGGCCAAGAATGTTTTATTCCCATAGGTTCCTTTCCAGGAAGCATGCGGAACATTATGTGACCGTGCAGGAGAGAAGATTGTTGATGGAGAGGAAAGCCATTTATATCCCATACTTGGCTCCTGAGTTTGGACTAGAGATTGAGAGGCGAGGCTGGGAGAGGCTTGCTACTTATCCTGCACTAGCTAGCATTGAGCTGGTAAAGGAATTTTATACAAATGCCTTGACTAGAGGAGGAGTTGATGCAGGGAGATACATGAGCTATGTGAGGGGACAGATCATCAGGTATGACCCTGACACCATCAACAACTTCTTAGGGGAGTACAAGGATTTTGAGGACATTGAGAAGGTGATGAGTGTCCCTGGGGGACATTTTCAGAGGAACCCTAACGGAGTGCCCGTCAACATCAAGAGGGCAGACTTGACTCCCCTGGCGAAGTATTGGATGGCATTCACTCATGCCAACATACAACCATGCTCACATGTGTCCGACATTACGATGCATAGGATTATGTTCATCTACTGCATGTTGAGGCAGATGGATGTTAACGTTGGTGAGGTCATCGCCAACAAGATTCAGAGTTGCGCTACCATTGTGAGTAGCAGAACACCGTTGGGACATCCGTCCCTGATTACATACTTGTGCCAGCAGGCTAGGGTAAATACTGATGTTCCACCTTATGAGAGGCCTAGGAGGGCTATAGATGCCTCCTACTATCATTAGTTCTGTGGAGGCAATGAGCCAACAGGAGCAGTTCCTAGGAGACGTCCTAGGAGAGTAGCAGCCCAGCTGGAGGATGCACCTGCACAACACGCTGAGCCATTCCAGATGAGGGACATGTATATGTCCATGATGGAGGCTAGGATGGAGTCTCTCCGCAGGGGGCAGATTGCTACTTCCGAGATGATAGTGGGGTTGTATGACACACCACCAGTGCACAGGTAGACTATGGACGAGTTCCATAGTGTTATGGCTTGGCCTGAGGAGCAGGCACATGGGAGCAGGTCTGGAGCAGCTGGAGCACCAGGCGGAGATGAGGATGACCAGGAGGATGATTTTAAGGATGCAGAGGCTGGTGATGAGGATGACTCAGATGAGGACATGGACTGAGAGGGCATCTAGTGATGGATGCCAATATTTAGACAGGGATTTTTCTTTTTCTTTTGTACTTTGGATTTATAGAATAGGTTTAACTTTATTTTATGTGTCTATGCTTGGCTTGTACACTGATTCTGATGATGGTTTGATATGATGATATTGCATGATGAGTTATTTGATGATGATTGAATGTGGTTAATGATTGAGACTGTATTGCATGTGGATATACAGGTGAATGGTTCACTAGCTATGTGAACAGATGTGTGATGATTTATGATTGTGGTTATGATGCTAAGCAAGGTGTATGAATGATGTGTGAGAAAGCATGATGTGTGAGGTTTTGAGCTCCAGAGTATTCATTGATATATGTACTGTTCACAAGGAAGCATGAATGATATTGCCTGAGTCTTGATAATTGATTGAATTGCATGCTTATGTTATATGATCAAGGCCATTTTTGGAAACCCTTAGCCAAATTTTTGCCCAAAGAGATTAAAATGTTATACCCTGTTTGAACCTTGGCCTTAAACAGAATTAGAACCCTTGCTTTGAAATTATTTACCTTGAGTTGGGTTGAGAATAATTGTATGTATTGAAAAGGTTCAAGTTTGGGGTTGTTTGGGGGAATGTTGAAAGGCAAACGAAAGGCATTGAGCTCAAGTGTTGAAAAAGAAAAATGCATGAGAAAAGAAAAAGAAGAAAATAAAAAGCATGAAAGATGAGCTTAATGTAAAAATAAGAAAAGGGAAGAAGTTGGGAATGAGTGAGATTGGTTAAAAAAAAAGAGTTTATGCTTGAACTATGAATGTTAAATTAGTTCTCTTGACTCATGGATTTTGTGCTCTAGAAAAACCATTTTTTCTTGTTAGCCCAACCTCATTATAAGCCTTGGAAAAGTCCTTGTGATGGCATTTGCATGTGAGAATGTTGATTGTGTTAGATGAAGGGTAATTTTGTTTTATGTGACATGTGAATAGTAGAGAGTTGGAGTGTCCTCTTAAACACTTGAGTGATTGAGTGAAACACTTACTTAGTGAGAATTGATAGATTCCATTTTTACATTTATGCTTAGTGGATTGATCATTCATAAATGAAACATCTGTTGGAAAATATGTGATCATGTGAACTGAATTGAATTGAAAGTATGCATGCATCTTGATAAGATTCCATTGAAAATCTGAATTGAGTAACTCTTGTTGTGAGAAAAATAAATTTTGGAAATGTTGAACTATTTTGATGAAAAAGTGGAAAGCCAAGTTCTGTTTTTCCGCTGCACACGAATTTTCATTACTTGCATTTCAAGAAAGTCTGAAAAGCATTATACTTTGATTTCAAGATTGTGGAAAGACTTTGTTTTTGATAAACCACCAATTCACCCCCCCCTCTTGGTGTAAAAAGAAGCCTACCCGTTTTCCAAAAGAGAATTCTCTCATGTCTAGACCTAACTATACGTGTCCATATAGATAGAATGAAATTCATGTTATTGATTAATGTCTTAAACAAAACATACAAATATAATGGGGGAAAAACTCTAACAATTGATAAAAGAAAGCATATGAATTAAAGTAAGAATTTCAATACATGAGAGTTTCAATAGGATTACATCATTCCCCCAAAAACAAAGGGGTTTAGTTCACCATAGTTATGGTGAAACTAGATGGAAAGAATGAAAAGTATGAAAAGATAACCCTAGAATTGATAAGTTGGAGCTTCCGCATCCAAAATTCGCCTCCAAGGAGTGAAGAAAGTGTTTTTGCGTCCTTTCTGCCAAAAGATACCCCTTCTGGTTCGTCCAAGTCTATTTATAACTTATAAAAATAACAGAATTTTGGCCCAGGCCCAATAGTACACCACCCGGCGGTGGGCGTGGCACTCAAAAAGGCGCCCAGGCGAAAAACTGGAAACCCACCACCCAGCGGCATCGCCCGGCGCTGCCTGCGGCACTTTGGTCAACTTTTCAGCATTCTGGTTGACTGGTTGTCTTTTCTAGTTCACTGGTTGACTTTTATGGTTGACTGGTTGACTTTTCTGTACTGCAACTCCTTGATACTTCAACCTTTCTTTCAAATCATTCCACTAACCTACAAAATCAAGGGAATTTATTGATAAAAGCATAAAGCATGTCCTCAACTCTCTTATTCACAAAACTAAAGCAAAATCATGAGTCCAAGCAAGTTTCTAAGTCAAAAAGGGTGCATTAAGTATCAAAATTAAGTATAAAAATAACGATTTTTCAACCGTTATCAATGCCTGCAATTCTTCTTTTAAGCACTTTTCCTTCTTCTCTTGCCTTCAACTCCTTCCCACTTCAGCTTCCGTCATTTAATTCTTGTTAAATCCTGCCAAAACTAGGAAAACCAAGCATAATACCAAGAAAAACACCTTTGACTCTCCTATTCTCTAACTTAAGCAAAATGCATGATTTCAAGGTAGTTTCTAAGTCATAAACACTGGTGCAAAAACGGGCTATAACGTCATGCGGTCAACGTCTCACCGGCCAATTCGCAACGTTAAAAATGACATGTGGCATTACCGTAAATAAATTCAATCGCTCCACGTCCTCTGTTGAAACCGTTCGCCGACTAATATTTATTAACGACAAGCAAATATCATAGAGATGTAATCTAAATTGTGCTAACGTCAAACATGGGCCAGAACGACGTAAAACAATGACCTTAGAAACACTTAACATCATTTGAGAAACAATTGACATTCAATTTAAAATAAAAAAATAACGAAATAGTGGTTTGCTTCCAACAGCATCACTCTACCCACATTTGACGTCCACCATGCTAATATTCGACATTTTATATGACAGAGAGTGAATCCGTTTTTTATTCTTTATTTCTTTTCTCTTTTAAACCAAATAGAACGTCACCCACTTTATGATTTCACCTATATACCAATGTAGAACGTCGAACAATTTGGGGTCTAACGTTATCGTCCTTGGTGTACGAAACCTAGGTAATCACATAACTTCAGTTAAGGAATCAATTGACGTTCCATACAAAATAAATAAATAAAAATTCTGTTTTAAATAATATGACGTCACAATAACAAAAGATGGACGTTGTATATTACAACTAGTAGTTATTATTTTATTTTTCTTTTAAAATAACCAATAAAACATCAATTTAAACTGGCTTTGACGTCAACAGTAATTATTTTAAGTAGACATCCATTCATAAAATTTCTCCTATGAACTCCATCTTTTAATTTTTTTCTTTGTGTTTTCTGTTATCTCCTTCAGCGAGTAGTTATTATTTTATTTTTCTTTTAAATCAACACATATAACGTCATTTTATACTGGCTACGACGTTTTATTATTTAGTTCCTTTTTTATTATTTTGTCTTTTTCTTTCAAAACAACAATATAATGTCGAATTCTTCTATGCATTCGACGTCTGCTGAGTTGTGTTCTAGTGTAGTTTTGCGCGTGTTTTTCGGTAGCCTGGTACCACCTTCTTCCTTTGCTAGTTTCCTCATAAGAAAAGCTTGCGTCTTTTGCATCTCTAATGGAATTTCAACCCAAAACCGAACTTGGGTTGTTTCCTAGACGTCATGTAAACCGCCAATGAAAAAGAATACGGTGACATGAGAAGTAGGCAAGGACCCAAGTTCAGTTTTGGTTGAAATTCCATTAGAGATACAAAAGACGCAAGCTTTTCTTATGAAGAAACTACTTAAGGGAGAAGGTACTAATACGCTACCAAAAGACACAAGCAAAACTGCACCAAAACACAACGAAAACTCATTTTAGTCGGTTCAAATGGAAGATAATCTATCAAAGACTAATTTAATCACACTAAAAGTAAGTTTAAACGATTCAAAAGAGATAAAATGCACATGGAAACGCAATGCCGCGTAGAAAAAAGGAGAGGAGGAAGACGATGAAGTGAGCGTGAAGTTTATCATTATATTTATAGAGTCAATATTAATGCTCACAACAACCACTGTGGTAACAGCACAAAATTATTGCTCACAACCACTCTAATGCCTTTCACGTCGAAGACCCCTAGAATAGACGTTCTATGGGAATTTAAAAAGTAAAAAGAAAAAAAAAGCGACCTTTGCCTTCTAATAACGAATAATATGTCATATGCACAAGGAATTCATTTTTTCTTTTGATTAAAAGAAAAAAGAATATAACCAAAAAGACACTTTGGAAGTCTAAAGAAATTGACGTCAACCTCATCATTTCTAGCAGCAAACTGCATTTTCCCATATATCATTTAAGTAGACTGCCTTTAATTATTGAAGCCCATATCAGCCCTTTCCCAACAGTAATTATTTAAGTAGACATCAATTTATAAAATTTCTTGTAACAACAGTTGTGTTAACTTGTAACAATTCCAAGGCCTTTCAAAACGCTACAACTTCAAATCATAAAATTCATAAACTCCTTCTAGGAATTAATACAGGACGTCGAATATTTTCAAAATGGACGTGTTATTTCAGGTTAGAAAGGAAAAATAAAAAAAGATAAAAAAAAAGAGATACCTTTGCCATAATATTAAATAATATGTCGACTTCCCTTTCTTGGACGTTCATATCTTAATATTATTACGTCGATTAGCTTTATCATTCGACGTAATATTGGTGTTTTAAAAACATATATGATATGTAGCTGCATGCAATTTAATGATGTAAAATTAAAATGGACAATTGGAATCATAAAAGTGATTTAATCATTTTAAACAATTCAATCACCATTCACTAATGTTTGCCAAAGGAGAATTTCATTAATATTCAAGAGATGATTACAAAATATCCTACTTACAATAGAATTTGATTACTAAATTGAATAGAATAAAAGATTATAAAAAAAGTCTAACTCAACATCCCACCTACAATTTTCACACAAGTTTTTAATATTATCATCATCATCTTCAGTATCCACTATTTCCCAAGAAATAAACTTCCTCATTCTCAAGAAAATATCAAATGCCCTTGCTTTTTTACATGACCATGGAATCAACGAAAAATTTTCTAAAAAATTTGCTGCCACATATAATTGTCTTTTGTGGCATTCAAAAAATCTCTACAGCATACTTTCATGTTGTAATGATCAATGCAAGATTCAGAACTTACCTTTGCAACCACATTAACCAATAAGTCTGTGGGAAGTGATTTGATTGGAAAAATTGTAGACTTGTCATCTTCTGTGTTGTCTTTTGTTATCTCTTTGAACTGATTCTTCCATTACAATGAATTGAGCAATCCTATGCGGTTCAGTAGATTGGAGTTAGCCTTTTACTTCTGAAAAGTCCAAGTATTACAACGTACTATTGGTGGTATTTAAATTGAAACGTCCAAGTATTACAACTCTTCGTTTACTGTTGGATTAAAAATGGAGTAATTGTTTGATTAAAAAGAAAAAGAAATTAAAAAGGAGAAACTCTTCAGCTTCTAGCAGACAAATAATACGTCAATCCCCGAAGAATTCGATGTAATCTTGGTGGTTTAAAAGAAAAAAGAAAAAAGAATTAAAAGGGGAGTAACTCTTTCGCTTCTGGCTCACAATAATGTTGAGATAAACCTAAATTTTTGGGTTTTATTAATAATTTTGTTTAAAACTTATTTTATTGGTTTTGGGTCTAGTAATATTTAGTTTTAATTTCTTATTATTATTTTGAAGACAGTTGATATTTTATTTTCAGATTTTCCGTAATATTTGTGTTTTAAAAGAAAAAAAAGAATAAAAGAATGGCACGCTGGTTTAAATATTTACCGTCAATGAAAGTTGAGTTTTATGGGGCTTCGACGTTTTCATTTAAACTTCCAAGTATTTCAACTATAGAACGTGGAGTCCTAATGGTATAGGACAAGTTATGTTGAAGTTATATTGAAACTAAATATATTTCTGAACTTTTATTGAAACTGTAACCTTTCCCTATACCTCTAAATCCTATTCTCAAATGGCCTCTTCATCTTCACGGCGTGGAAAGAAGGCTGCACAGGTTGTAAGAAATGCTAGTCCAAATGGGTGGATAAGTGATGACGAAACACGATACAAATTTGGATGTTATAGAAAACACTTCCAGGTGGTCCATAACAAGTACTTGGATCTGGAATTATTCAGAAAGCAAGGGTTTCTTTTTCAAGATTGGCTTGTAGATGTTGGTCTTGCAAAATTTTTAGAAATGACCGGTGATTGCTATCCTGACCTAGAAGAAGTGTTCTACCATAATCTGAAGGTTGTCGATGGTGTTATATGCTCTCGGGTCAAAGGTGTCGATATTAAAATTGATGATGAAATATGGCTATCTTTTACCGGTCTCAAAGCACAAGGCTTCAGGTCTCATGAAAGAAATTCTGAACTCAACCAATGGACTAACAAGAAGAAGATTTATAAGTAATTTCTGAGAAATCCAAAAGGACTAATGGTATATAAGCCGTATCTACTTGATGGTTTGAAAATGGAAGAAAAATTGTGTGCTTTTGTACTTACTTGGGTAATACTACCTGGAAGATATATACATGATCGTCTGACTGCTGAAGATTTATTTTTGGTTCATGCCATAAAAACACGGATACCAACTAACTAGGTTGCTGTTATGAGTGAGCACATGATTGAAATTGCTAGTAGGCATGGACATAATCTGTCGTATGGTGTTTTTATCAGTAGTGTATTGAAGCATCATCAAGTTGATCTTATTGGTGAAAAAAAAATTGGATGCACCAAATGAAATGAAATAGGAAAAGCGGCATTGACCTTTAATGACCTAAAGAAAACAAAAGATGGCTGGGTGTTCAAGGATGTTGACGAAACTCCTTCTACCTTCACTCCACATACTGAGTTTGAAAGATTTGTTGTGGATCAATTTCGAAGGCTTTCAACAACAATTTCCATAATTCAAAAATATTTGATCATGATTCACAACAAATTAGATGAAGACAATTTAGTTGAAACCTCAGCAAGTGAATCTGATGATGAACACGACAAACCAGAAGATGAGTCTATGGAGACATCTGACTCAGATTAGGAAGATTAGTTTATTTTTATGAAATTAATGTAATATTTAAATATATTTTACTATATTTTTCTATGCTTGAACAATGTTTGAAAATTTAGTATATACTTTTCATGATTATATTTTCATATTTTCTCTATACTATGTGTTATTATGTTTTTTTTATGATTTTGTTTGGTTTAAACCCTCGATTGCCATTGTGCATTATAAATTCAATGTGATCCACTTGGAATAATAATATTGTTGCCGTTGATAGCTAGTGTTTTATGTTTGTGCACTATGCAGCTCAGGAAATGTCTCGTTCATCTTCGTCACAGTAGTGCCAGTGTTAGGAGGTTGGGTGTAAAACCCACTTGCTTTTGTGGTCACATTGCAGTTTTACGTAGTGCGAGAACCCCTAAAAACAAGGGCAAAAAATTCTGGGGTTGCCCTAACTTCAAGGTCAGTTTAATATAAGCATAAATGTTTGTTTATTTTTGTGGGTTTTGACAAGGGAGTGTGCCTATTGTCGTTCAACAGGATGGGGGCGAAGATTTCGTTGGCTGCAACTTCTTTCGCTGGTGCAGTGAAGAAGCAATAGAAGAAGGAAATATGTTGTACGGAGAAGAAAGGAGTAGAAGTGGAAGAAATGAACAAGTATGTGGAAGTTTGATGATGATGGAACAAAGTGTGATGAAGATGGAAGAAGCTGATGATGAAAAGATGAAAATAGCTTGTTTAGAGAAAATGGTTCTTATGTTGGAAAAGTGGGTGAAGGTGTTACTGGGGATGGTCTTTGTTATATGTGTTTTTAATGTAATTGTAATATGTATGTTGATGAAACATGACGAATGGAATAATAAGAAAAGCACATGTATATTTATAGATGAAACGATGTCATCACACTTCTATACAATCGTCGTGGAATATCATTTCATCATGAAAAAAGCAGTACATCGAGTAATATACTATTAATTTTCACAGTCCACCATCTAGTATGAACGTTGAATATTACCAAAGTTCGATGTTCAAACATCATTTAGAGACAAAGTAAAAACTCTCTTTGGATAATGATATGACCTCCTTGCAGACAAAAAATACGTCGAAGATATATGAGCCTTGACGTTAAAGTTAAAGTTTAAAAGAAAAAAAGTGAAATATAAAAAATTGGAGCGACCATTGGTATCTTGATGAACTTGAAACGTCAAAGTCCATTATAATTCGACGTAATATTGGTGCTTTGGTAAAGGCACACAATTAATTTTCATAGTGCACATCTCTTATGAACATCAAATATTTTCCACATTCGACGTTCAAACATCATTCAGAGAAAAAGTAAAAGATCTCTTTGGATACTGATATGACCTTCTTGCTATTGATATGACCTGCTTGCTGACGAAAAATACATCGATGAACTACGAGTCTTGACGTTAAAGTTCGGGTTCAAAAGAAAAAAAAATATAAAAAATTTGGAGCGACCTTTGGCTTCTTGATGAAGAAGAAAACGTCAGAGACACGTAGAATGCGACGTAATATTGGTGCTATGTTAAAACAACACAATTAGTGGTGCCAACGACTCATATGCCCGTCACGTCAACGCTGCCAAAGGTTGTGACGTACTATTGCAAATATATCGTCAAATCGTCGCTTGCATTGGACGTTTAATATTGGATTATAAATAGCTTAACAGATTTGGATTTCATTTCAAGTTGAACCATTTGATAACCTTCCCTAACCAAATTCATGTTAACTTTTTTCATTTGTTTTAGTTCTTTTGCTTCACTAAACGAAGACATTTCTTTGTTATCCATGAAGGCAAAGGGCTAAAACATAGGAAAGTGTTAACACTTATGAATTTTAAGTAGACTCTTTGAAAACCTATCCTACAAAACTTCCGCACCCAAATTCATGTTAACTTTTTCCTTTGGTTTTCGATCAATTCCTCCTCTAAACGAAGTCATTTCTTTGTTATCCATGAAGGCATGGCGGAAAACCAGAAGAAAATGTTAACATTTATGAATTTCAAAAACATTCTACATTATTTTTCTTATTTTAATTTTTTTTTACTTCCTGTTTTTCGTTATAATGTATTTCATCATCTTCGGTCTTCATTTTAGATGTCGTAATTTCTTCTAAAGTACAGGACGTCGATTATCTCAAAAAAATGACGTCAATCTCCACGCCTTTGCATCGAATGTACTCAATATTCGACGTCAACTGTATAAATTTAAAATATTTTAGTTGTTTCCACCATAGGAAATCGATAGCTCTGAATTCTAATGGTAGAAAACAACTCCAAGCCATTTAAAAAATGAACCATACATTGTTAAAGGATGAAGTTTTTTTTAAAATATTTGAATGTATAAATTTAAAATATTTTAGTTGTTTCCACCATAGGAAATCAGATAGCTCTGAATTTTAATGGTAGAAAACAACTCCAAGCCATTTAAAAAATGAACCATACATTGTTAAAGGATGAAGTTTTTTTTATATCATTATTTTAGTTCTCGAAATTGTTTCAGCATTAAACATATTGTGAATCATATTTCTTTTTCCTCGGCACTTCCCTTTCAGTAAGATAACTTAATCATTTCTGTACTATAAAAAGCATTTTGTTCTGATGAATGTCAAAGGCCACCTTCATATGAACTGAGACATGAATGAGGCACTTTGACATTCAAGCAGAGCAAATTGCAATTTAAAGAACAGACATGTTTCGAAATCTAAGGAAAGGGAAGGAGCTAAGAGATAAAAAACATGAATCCTAATATGTTCAACACGGAAACAGGACGAATGGAATAATAAGAAAAGCACATGTATATTTATAGATGAAACGATGTCATCACACTTCCACATAATCGTAGTGGAATATCATTTCATCATGAAAAAAGCAGTACATCGAGTAATTATACTATTAATTTTCACAGTCCACCATCTAGTAAGAACGTTGAATATTACCAAAGTTCGACGTTCAAACATCATTCGAGACAAAGTAAAAGATCTCTTTGGATACGGATATGACCTCCTTGCAGACGACAAATACGTCGAAGATCTATGAGCCTTGACGTTAGAGTGAGAGTTTAAAAGAAAAAAAGTGAAATATAAAAAATTGGAGGTATCTTTAAAAGAAAAAAAGTGAAATATACAAAATTGGAGCGACCATTGGTATCTTGAAGAAGTTGAAACGTCAAAGTCCATTACAATTCGACGTAATATTGGTTCTTTGTTAAAGGCACACAATTAATTTTCACAGTCCACATCTAGTGTGAACGTCAAATATTTTCCAAATTCGATGTTCAAACATCATTCAGAGAAAAAGTAAAAAATCTCTTTGGATAATGATATGACCTCCAGGCCTTTGCATCGAATGTACTCAATATTCGACGTCACTGTATAAATTTAAAATATTTTGAAGTTGTTTTCCACCATAGGAAATCAGATAGCTCTGAATTGTAATGGTAGAAAACAACTCCAAGCCATTTAAAAAATGAACCATACATTGTTAAAGGATGAAGTTTTTTTTATATCATTATTTTAGTTCTCACAATTGTTTCAGCATTAAACATATTGTGAACCATATTTCTTTTTCCTAAGCACTTCCCTTTCAGTAAGATAACTTAATCATTTCTGTATTATAAAAAGCATTTTGTGGAGTTGAATGTCAAAGGACCTTCATATGAACTGAGACATGAATGAGGCACTTTGACATTCAACCAGGCAAATTGCAATTTAAAGAACAAACATGTTTCGAAATCTAAGGAAAGGGAAAGGGCTTTAAGATAAAAAACATGAATCCTAATATGTTCAATACGGAAACAGGAAGCAAGTCATTATGTGATATTCAAGCCATATTTATAGATGAACGTACAGAATGTCGGATTCGACGTTCAAACATCATTCAGTGAAAAAGTTAATAATAAATCTCGTTTGTTTCAGATAAGAACAAAATGACCTATAACGTCGAATTCCAGAGGCGTGGGACGTTATATTGGATGATTAAAAAGTAAAATTAAAAGAACAATAATAAATAGACGACCTTTGGCTTCTGGTTGAAGAAGACATCAATCGCGTAACTGACTAACACCATCTCGTATGGACGTCGAAGCTGTACCGAGTTTGACATTCATACATCAATCATAGAAAAATTAATATATTTTATTTTGTTTGATTCATACAATAACAAATTGACTACCCGCCCCCAAGAAATTGTGTACTTTTCAATTATTGAGGTGAGATTTGGAGGGATTGAAGTTAAAAGTTTGATGTGCCCCTCTGTATTATATAATTCCACTTTAAATTTTTCTAAGTTAATATAATCGATTCTAAATAATAAAGAATCGATTTAAAGCGTTATAAATTAAGAAATGCAAATGAGCTTTTAATGATTATTTATGGTGACAACGTGGCTGGTTATTGATCACACGTTTGTTAAAATATTAAAAATCATAGAAATAATGCATGAGAGAGTTCAAATTTGTTTTTCTAATAATGTTAATCATAGTATTTTATTTATATTAATAACTTATTATAACTATTAAATTTTTCAAAGTAATTTATTTCAATGTGACCAAATTTTTGTTGAAAGAGTTCTTTTGAATTTTTATCTTCGATGTGGACTTTTTATATTTTACTTTTTATAAATGGTTATGTAGTTGCTGGTGATTGGTCCGTTTAAAATATACAGACCAATAAAATAGTGATACATTGTATATTGTCAAAAAGTTGTTAACATATCATGGTCCTTAACAAAATTTTGGTTGTCGAATTCTGCCTACTTTCAATCATGATCAGGCCTGGCCGTCTCGACTATTTGCTTGGACTGGAGGTTGGTATAAGACAGAGATGGAGAAGCCACAATCTAGCAGGTTGATAAGTAACGGAAGAATCGCAACATAGATGTTAATCTTTATAAGAATGCAAATGCATATTATGACTTCCAAATGGCTACATATATATTTGGTGCCCTACATACAGGTATAAATGTTTAAGGCACCTAAGAAACCCAAAAAGAAAGTTCAATGAGATTCGGTCGACCTTCAACTTATACTTATGTTAGTTTGTCTCGACCTTTAGTCTGAAACACTCATCCCAACATTCATTTATTATGATTTTAATTATTGTGATCTATAACTAAAACTCAATTCTCATAAATTATTATTATTATTATTTTTAATATCAAATTAAAATAATATTTTAAAGAAATAAAATACCTATCAAATATGACGTTATATTATTTTTTCATCCTATCAAATATGACGTTATTTTATTGCGAGCATTAGACGTTCTATGAGAGGGGAAAAACAAAAAATATCTTAATGTACGGTACTTTTTGATACTTTGGCTTCCAATAGTACGTTTAAGAAACCTTTGCAATTGAAAAGCGCGCCATAGAACGTCGAAGGCTCTAGGGCTTTGACGTTTTATTTTTTTTCTCAAAATTTTTTAAGCATTAATCATATTGTGAATCATATTTCTTTTTCCTCAGCACTTCCTTTTCAGTACGATAACTTATTTACGGTGTAGACTATAAAAAGCATTTTGTTAGGAAGTTTATTTAGGGTGTAGACTATGTTAAAGAACATTAATTTCACATAACTTTTAATAATTTAATAAAATTATTTTTGCATCGAGTGAACTAAACGTTCGACGTCAACAGTGTAAATAGATTCCAAATTTAAATTGTCCTTAAGTTGTCTCCTCCCTTAGAAATCAGATAGCTCTGAAAATCTATCGGAGGAGTGCAAGTTATGGACAATTTAAAAAGAGAATCATACATTGTTAAATAATGAAATTGAACAACTTTATTAGATAATTATTTTAGAGCTTAAAATTCTTTCAGCACTAAACATATTGTGAACCATATTCTTTTCCTAAGCATTTCCTTTCAGTAAGATATCTTAACCATTTTTGTACTATAAAAACATTTTGTTAACTTTAACTTGAAAGGGCTCCTTCGTATGAGATGACGATGAATGAACCACTTTCAAGTTAGAGTTATCAAAATGCAATATGAAGAACAGAGATGCTTAGAAATCTAAGGAAAAGAAAAAGCAAACGAAATAAGAAATATGAATCCTAATATGTTCAATATGGAAAGAGGAGGCAAGGGAATACATGAAATGCAAGCTATATTTATAGATGAACCGAAGACGTACATCGTGTGATTATAGTCAACATGTTGTATTAACGTCGAAGCCATGCTGAATTGGACGTTCAAACATCATTCAGAGAAAAAG
Organism: Vigna reflexopilosa; assembly: GCA_027742785.1. Classification (NCBI taxonomy): domain Eukaryota; kingdom Viridiplantae; phylum Streptophyta; class Magnoliopsida; order Fabales; family Fabaceae; genus Vigna; species Vigna reflexopilosa. The sequence continues at coordinate 29,327,988 of CM050911.1, read as the reverse complement.
TAATAGATCTCGTTTGATTGACGTACATCGTGTAATTATGCTTAGCAACCGCCTTCGTGTATGAACGTCGAATCCCATCCGAAATCGACGTTCAAACATCATTCAGAGGAAAAGTAATAATTGTAATTTAATTCAGATAAGAACAAATTCATTTCCCGCAACCCAATAATGTCTACTTTCAATCACCCGCGAAGAAGGAGACATTTGGAGGGATCGAAGTTAAACAGTTTGATGTGCCCCGATGTATTTATATAATTTCACTTTAAATTTTGCCAAGTTAGTATAATCGATTCTAAATGATAAAATTTGTTTTTAAACTTAAAAAATAATAAATACATATATTTTTAAACTAACATAATTAATTTTTTTTAATGATATTTTAGATTAATATTTAAATGAAAATATATTAAATAATATAAACAAATTGATTATTCGTCTAATCGTCTAAAATGATGTTTAACACAAAAAGATATAACACAAAAATTGTTTATTCATCTAAAATAATATAAACAATGGTTTGGTTTTTGTGGTCTTATGTATTTATTTAATTTTGTTTTTAAAATAAATTCTAGTGTTTTTATTCTATTATACATGAGGTGACCTTTAGTTCATATACACAAAAATTAAAAAAATATAATAAAAAATCTAATATTGTATTTTAAACTTTTGGCTATTTTGGTTAACAATTTTATAACCGCTTTGTTGGTGATTGGTCCGTTTAAAATATACAGACCAATAAAATAGTGATACATTGTATTTTGTCAAGAAGTTGTTAACATATCATGATCCTTAAAAAATGTTGGTTGTGGTCGAATTCTGCCTAATTTCAATCATGACCTGGCCTGGCCGTCTCGACTATGACCTGGCCTGGCCGTCTAAACCAATAACCAAAATGCAAATGCATATTATGACTTCCAAAGTGGCTTCATATGTACTTGGTTCCCTACATACAGGTATAAATGTTTAAGGCACCTAAGAAGTTGAGAAGAAAGTCCAATGACATTAGGTTGACCTTCAACTTATACTTATGTTAGTCTATCTCGACCTTTAGTCTGAATCACCCATCCCAACATTCATGTAGGGTCAACCAGTCTGGACCATTAGTCAAACTTAACCTGCCTTAACCTTCGACCCAACCCATTAGTCAAACTTAATTTTTGGCCGATATCGGTCTGTCTTGACCTTTAACTCACGACGACAGTTGTACTTCGATAAAACCTGACTATTCTCGATACACACTGTCTCTTCTCGATCTTTAGCTTGGTTTTATGCATCTCAGTTTTTAACTTTGTCAATCTTTTGTACTAACTATCCTATATATCTCAATTTTTGTAAACAGTAATCTATGTTAACCTTGAGTTTATCACTGAACTTAATCGTTTCTGAAATTTAAAGTATTATTTTTTAAAAATCAATTAAAGTCTTTTAGTATAATCATACCTATCTTTATCCTAAAATCAATACACACCTAGAAAGAGACATTGAATACTTGATTTATGCTTTATCATACCTATATTAATCATAAAACTTTTAAAAGTAGAGGAAAGAAATATTAGGTTTGGGAATGTTGTTGAATCTAATAAAAAAAATATTTCTCACTACATTATTATTATTATTATTATTTTTAACATGAAATTAAAATAATATTTAAATATTACAAGATAAATTTGCACAAAATCTTTCTTAAATTTCACCGACAAATATTTCTTAAATTATATAATATTTAAATATTACAAGATAAATTTACACAAAATCATAAAATAAAAACATAAAGAAGTATGTATATCTTATCTTAAAATATAATGGTAACGGGAGGTTATGGGCGGTTTAAATGAAAAAGAGGGTAACAAATGGTCGGGAGGCAAAACAAGAAAACGTCAAATATCCAAAATCTTCGACTTCATAAAATAAAATAAAAAAAAAGATATGTAAATCTTATCTTAAAATATAATGGTAGCGGGAGGTTATGGGCGGTTTAAATGAAAAAATGAAACCAAGGGTGGGAGCGGAAGCAGAAAACGTCGAATATCCAAAATATTCGACGTATAACATTATATTTAAGAGAAGTTGCGAAGTCGACGTATCGTTTGTATTTTTAAACCAGAGAAGTTGAGAAGTTAAAAACTACTACATTGTGAAAGACGTTCCGAGAATTCTATTGAGAAATGGCTTCTTCATCATCATCAAGAAGAAAAGAGAAGGTTGCCCGGATTACAAGAAGCGCAAACCCATCTGGATGGATAAGTGATCAAGAGACCCGAGTAAAGTTTTTATACTGGAGACATTTAAAAACTGTAGTTCCTCACAGGTATCTGGACCTGCAATTCTTCAAGAAAGAAGGTTTCCTTTTTCAAGAATGGATTGCATATCAAGGGCTTACTGATTTTGTCCAGATGAAAGGAAATTGCTATCCTGATTTGGTAGAGGTTTTCTACACAAACCTCAGGGTTGTAAATGGGGTCATTCACTCAAGGGTCAAAGGTGTTAACATTACTATTGACGATGATGTTTGGTCAAATATTGCTGGTCTGAAAGCTGAAGGTTTGGATTCTCATATCCGTGATTCTGAGTCAAACATGTGGCTAACAAAGAGAGCTATATATGTAAACTGCTTAAGATATCCAGGAAGGTACAGGGTGGATAAGCAGTACCTACATGATGGCTTAAACAAGGAGGAGAGAATTATTGCTTATGTCCTGACTTGGCTACTACTGCCTGGAAGATTGAACGAGGACAGAATGTCAACAGAAGATGTATTTCTGTTGAATGCTATCAAGACTAGAATCCCAACCAACTGGGTTGCAGTTCTAAAAGACCACATGATCGCTGCAGGAGATCATTATGCACACAAATTGCCATATGGTGTATTTATCAGCAAGGTGCTAGAACTCCAAGGAGTAGATGTATCTGAAGAAGAAAGAATTGTGTGCAAAAGGTCAGAAGAAATTGGTATACGAAGTCTGTCATCTATTGGTCTGAAAAGGACTAAGAATGGATGGTTCTTCACTGATGAGCAAACTGTCGGAAGTCCACCTACTCGTGGTGAAGATCATACTGAAGATTCTGGCGATGAAGATTGAATGAAATCTTCTTGATAATAATAGGGACTACTTTTCTAAGTGTTTTTTTTTTTAATTTTGTAATCATGGGTATTAAGCCATCGTTGGTTTCTCTATTTCCTTCGGTTTTATTTAGAAGTGCAATGAAGATTTATTTTAGTAAATGATCTGTGAATTGTGAATGTTGATTGCATTGTATGTGGATTACCTCTCAATCTAGTTGAGAAGAGAAGATTATGCAATTCTGATATTGATCAAAAACTGATCACTGGTTAAAAGTGCAAAGGAAAGAAATATAAGTTATGGGAATGTCGTTGAATCTAATAAAAAAATTTCATTTACGGTGTACACTATGTTAAAAGATCATTAATTTGACATGACTTTTCTTAATATAATAATATTTATTATGATTTTAATTATTCTGATGTATAAACTTAATTCTCATTAATTATTATTATTATTATTTTCTTTCTGAAATTATAATAATTTTTTAAAGAAATTAAGTTTCATTCTCTTTAAATTTGACCCACAAATCATTATTATATTTTACGATAAATTTACACTAATATTTATAAAATAATTTTTTTTAAAAGTATGTAAATCATATCTTAAAATATAATGGTAATGGGAGGTTAGTGGAGATTTAAAGGAAAGTAGGAAACAAAGGGCGGGAGGCTGAAGAAGAAAACATCTAATCACACGTGTTTTATCAAACTCTCAATTAATACGTCGAAGCCCAGTAGAATTCGACGTATAGTTTTTAAGTTGAGGAGTTAAAGACTCTACATTGTGAAAGACGTTACAAGAAGAAAAGAGAAGGTTGCCCGACTTACAAGAAACGCAAACCCATCTGGATCGATAAGTGATGAAGACACCCCAGGAACGTTTTTATGCTGGAGACGATTATGATATTGATCAAAAACTTATCACTGGTGTAAAAGTGCAAATTTCAGTACACTACTAACTTGAATCGATTAAGGAAGACGTTAAAAGAAAAGATTTCATGTATAATTTTAAACAAAAAAAGAGCGCCACATTTTGATATTGGCGGAAGAAAAGAACGTCAAAGCCCTATCGAATACGACGTTCTATTAAGCACACCATTAATGCTCCCAACATACTTCAGTTCCCCTCACGTCCCTGCCCCGTAGCCTCCAACGTTTTATGGCACGAGTGAAAAGAAAAGAGATCGAAAAGTACGGTAATTTTTGATATTAGCGGATAATTAACAGAAAATGTCAAATTCCCAGACAATACGACGTTCTATTTAATGCTCTCGTGTTCAGAAGAACAAAAGTAAAACCAAAGGGATGGGAAAAACTTTAGGCGTCACATACTAAGTGAGCGACGTAAACTTTGCAAATTATATAAAAAAAAGGCGCCTGTTTTTTACTGGAAACGTCGAATTATATTGGTCTGCGACGTGGTTTTTAAATATAACGTCAAATTTGTCTTGTTTTTGACGTGGAATATGAATGTAAAAACATAACACGGTCTCACTATTTGTTCGCGCTACCATTTCTGCTTGAACTTCTTCGTGGACGACTATGATAATGAAAGAAGCTTATTTTTAATCTTTTCTGTCCTTGTAATGTCATTTGGTTCCCATTACTAAGTTTTGACGAATCTTCTTCATTTATCTTCAGGTTGTGTTTCGTACGTTGTCAGGAAACTTCATCTTTCTCCAATGATAGCATTTCAAGTATGTTTTTTTTTTTATCTTTGATATCTCATATGTATGATGTATGTGTTGGTGTTTGTGTTGTGTTTTTTGATTCTGGACGTATGGTATATGTATAATAGTTTATTTTTTCCTTCAACGTATGATGTCTATGTTCGTTCGTTGTCAGTGAACTTCGTCATCTTCTCTAGTGTCACCATTTGGTTGTCTGTTCTAACTATAATTTACTAACTTTGTAAACAGGTATGACGAGCTCTGGATCAGGTTAGACGGGAGAAGGTGTTAGATCTGTGACTCGGATGCCTGGTGTCACATCCCGTCGGGTTAATGATAAACCATTACTGGTGGAGTTTGATCCTAAAACATTTGTGCCTATAGGGGAACATGCAACAGAGTTTAAGAGTTACTTGGGCATGCTGGCAAGATTTCATGTCCCAATTCTCGCTAACCGTTGGGGTGATGTGTCAGAGGTTGAGAAAGATCTACTATGGCAGGATATTTTGGTATGTACTTTAAGCTGTTTTACTTCCATCATTGACTTATTTTCGTTGAACATGCTTTAACATTAATTCTCTTTTTTAACAGAGAAGTTGGGTTATTCCTGATGATGAGATGATAAGGAAGAAGGTTTTATCCCAAATTGCAACC